>NDFZ01003552.1:6407-30532 GCA_002192655.3 Mamestra configurata
GGGCAGATGGGGGGGGGGGGGTAAATGGAATAACACGGTAAAATCTATGGTTGCTTAAACTTGATTGATTTATTTTTTATTAGGACTTGTTGGCCTCTCGGTAGGTTCTATAGTTTATGTTGTTTAATATAATAAGTCCTAATAACAGATTCTTAATTGTTATGTTACAATCAAAGCAAGTGATGAAATGCTCAATTTAAGACTTCAAGGACAATTAAAAACTCAACGATCAAAATCGAACATTCTAAGGCGATTAGGTATCTAAGTATTTTTGATTAATAGCAAAGCAGATAGATCCATCACGTAACACATTCCTGTGCGTCAAATTGTTCAGCTATTAAAGCGATCGTCCATTAACAGGCGATCGGCGCAAGCGCAGCCCGACAACAATGTTGTTAATTGTTCACGATTTACGAACCGTGCACGAAAATATTATACTGAGTGGTCCAATTGTGTAGATAATGCTGCAAGTACATAGGGACATGTGGTTCTAATCAGATGCTTTATATAATTTAGAGTCAGCCCCCAGCTATCTTTCATTTTATTAATCACAGAGCCATATAATAATAATAATATATCATTTATTTCGGGTATCATACATGCGTACTTGAGTATATTTGTTTGTATGATTATTGTACTTTGATATATTTATTATTAGACAATAATGTGTTTTAGTTAAGTTAGTTTAGTCTATTTTAAGTTTCCTTCTCTGTCTCTTTACACACCGTGTCTACGTATCTTATCCCACTCTTCTGTAGCAGGTCCGCTGGAAGACATTTCTAATTAAATAAGTAGTACCTTTGTGCTCTTTTCTATGTATAAAATTTTCTTTTTTCAAGTATTTTGTGTGTACATAAATAAACAAATAAATACATATTAATAAAAACCACAAAAATATTAATAAACTATTGCACACGAAGTGGCAGCGTCGTGTTAAGCTGCATAGCCTTCCGCGGGATCGCCGATACCAAAACTACGACTAACACAACTCATACGGCTATATGACTGGGATCAGATCAAAGAAACGACTGGATGGCTGGATAAGGATGTGTCTAGAAAGGACTAACAACAGAGAAGTTTGGAAGAAGATATATTTTGTCGATACCAGATAAAATGGAATCTTCTACCATCTATCATTCTCCTACAAGGTATCTTTACATATTTGTGGTCTCACCAATAAATCTAAGGATCGTTAGTCAGAATAAAGTGTAGGGCACTGTTGTTAAATAAAGCAGGTTTTAGGATATTCTTATCAACAAGATTTTTCATTCGGTATTCGACCTACCAGCTGACTTGTATGTGCCCATGAAAGAGATTTGTATGAAATAATTCTCAACCATGAATTTGTAAATGGAAAAGTTGAACATCGCAAAAGTAAATAGTACCTTTAGGAATGTAACAAATCATAACACGCACGTTTGGTCTACTTTAGTTACTTTCACAGCATTATGTCGTACGGTATTTTGCTGTGGGGTCGGGCTGCTGACATTGAATCCATATTTATTTTACAAAAGAGAGCTGTCAGAGCCGTTTATAATCTGCGTCGCCGTGATTCTCTTAGGGAACTTTTTAAAAAGATTAATATTATGACAGTCCCTTGCCAATTCATCTATGAAAATATTATGTATGTGCGGAAAAATCGTCATCTTTTTAGTAAAATTAGTGATAGACATAATTTTAATACTAGAAATAAAGACAAATTAGATCAACCATTTTTTAGATTAGCTAAAGTCCACAGTTCTTTCATGGGGTATTGTGTTAAATGTTACAATAAGATACCTTCTGACATATTAAAACTAAATGAAGGAAAATTTAAAACTTATGTTAAAAGTACACTTTGTAAACAAGCATATTACAAATTAGAAGATTACATTCAGGATAAGAATGCTTGGAAACATGCTGGTCCTGCTCCATAGGACAATCAAGGGTGTAGACAAAATCCAACTGGTTGATCTATGTATTAACTTTATAGATATACTGTTCCTTTTTTTGTGTTTCTATTTTTCTGTTGACTCACACACTGTTTAATTAATGGTTCCAATGTTTGTAAATATGTGAGTACCATTTACCTAAATTTCTTTAGAAAATGAATAAGTTTACCTCTACTGGTGATACTTTGTTCTTATAAGTAGCATACTCTGGGTGCATCGTCCTCACATAATATTAAATTAATTTTTGTATACCAAATTTTGTAAATCATTATTTGAAAAGAGTAACTATGGAGTTTCTTGTCCGTTCTTCTCCATAAGAATCTACCTTTCCGAATGGACAGTAGAGTCACTTTATTAATGTAATTCTATTATTTTTACTGAACTGTAAACGATGACGTTCAAAAGTGCCGTTTAATGGCCTAATTGAAATAAACGTTTTGACTTTTGACTTTTTTTGACTTTTGACTTTTGACATAAACGCGAATCATGTTAACAACGACAAAGGACCTTAACCTTTAATGCAATAACTATTACTACTGCTAACCCTTCTAATACGATACTTCGTCGGAGTTCCAAGTTTAGGGTTTTTATCGATCTGAAAAACCCATAATCATAACTTCTTTATCTTTATGGCCATCGGAACCTTAAGGATAAGATGTTTCGTGATGTCAACAAAGTAGATTTTATAGTTTTCGCTTGCGTCAATTGACCGTTACCTAAACTAGCGATCGGAGTGAACTTTTAGAAACTGTTGAGTCAAGACATATTTAGAGTACGCTACGTGAGCAGTATATCTTACAAAGTATCTGTGGACTTGACGCCATCTCGCAAGCTTTCCCTTTATCTGCATCCACTGTAAAGTTTGTATTTCTTCACAGGACTATTACATTGATATCACCCGTTAGTCCATCTAGGTACGAGTTTTGCCTCATTGCAATTTTGTTTTTACAGATAGTTACTAAAATAGGTTAATGCAAGTGATGCGATACATTTCTCTCTAAAATGCTAATATCCTGAGCTCTAATATACATACTTATAGTAAACTTCTTATCAATAATTACAATCAACATGGTAAATGGAGTTAAATATAATTCCACACAATATTTCACAAATCTGTGTCCTAGGGGCGATTTGATTCTATTCAGTCACCAGTGAAACCTTTTCAGGGTTTCCATAAAAAAAGAAAACGCACACGACAGACCTGAAGCGTAAACTCAATATGTAGCAAGTTTTACGATCATATAATTGAGGTGCGATGAGGGGGACGTTCTGTAATAAAGTAATGAATGATGTGAGACTTTAATTGGCGCATCCGGTTCTGTTGGCGCGGCCACTTTCATTACCAGCGTTTGAAGTTCCCCGCTCCTAACTGCACACCTTGGCTATCAGAGTATCAGGACATTCGACAACCTACTCGCTGTGTGTAATGTACCTAAACTAATTAGACAATTTGTTAGTTGTTTATTATAACTTAACATGTTGTAGTGTTTAATGTGCCGAAGTTTTTCTGTAACAATAACAGATTTGGTTTCGGCCCATTGAGTAATGTTATTAATGGCCAATATATTATCTGACTTTTTATAATTTAAACTTTTAAATTTAAATTTATTAAATAACGATACTTTTATAGACTAGCTGTTGCCCGCGACTTCGTACTCTTCAAAGTCGTAAAACAGCACACATGTCAGTTTTTTCACACTTTCTTGGGTTTTTTTACGGAACCCTAACTGTAAGTAACGCCTTATAACATCAGGAATCTGCTAGTGAAAGTCCCGTCGAAATCGGTCCAGCCGTTTCGAAGATTAACCGAAACAAATAGACAGGTAGATTGCTTTACGTTATAAGTGTAACAAAAAATAATTTATACATTTTTTGTATTTACTTTCATATACCTACTTAAGCATAGAGCTGTTATTTTGTATCTAAACCGTTTAGATCTATCCAACAATAGGACGGAAGCCATAGAAATAGATTTGTTCGCGATACCGCGCTACTTCGCTATCGCAATGCTCACTGATGATGATTCTGATCCTAGGCCAGTTCCTATATAGCCTAGGGATATAATTACATAATGTATGACGTCATACATCTTGGTACAGGATGTGAAGACGATAAGTTAGCTCATGGCGTCGAATTATAAGCGATAGAAAATATGTAATGGTACACATGAACTGTATTCTAGTAAGATTTGATCTCTTCCAAGTACCAATAATATGTGAGTAGGAAATAGACGGACTATGAAGAATAGGTGTACCAACCTATACAATTAAAAGATAGAGTCTGCCTAAACGTATTTAAGGTCCCATTAAAATAGATGCACAAATTTTAACACAGCGTTCAGAACGTCTAACCAAAGATATTCAAGCAGAAAATATACTGATTAATGTGATTTATTTAAATATATCCACTGTGGGTATATAGGTGAGATATGTGGGTATAGATTTAGAATGATTTCTAAAAGTTTGTCCATGTATTTTAATGGAACCTTATATAAATATGGGCTACGGGATAAGCTGAACCTAAACTCGTGGCCTACAAGTACTTACCCACGCACTTATGCCTGCAGGGTCCTTTGATTGTAGGTATAGACGAACAAGAATATATCTAATTATCCTTTCAGCATACGACATCCTCTTAAATGGATTCTGAATTTCTGTAATTCTCTATTCTAACTCAGACTACAACGACAGAGCAAGGAATCTGCTACAAAACCTTAGCACATGACGTAGCACATTGCTCAAATCACACACGCAGCTAAGCTCCAAAAATATTTACCTACCTACCATTGAGCACACGACTCCTCAGAACCGTCACCAATCGGTCCGTAGTGACTTGTCACATTGTGCACTAGTGCGATACGATCTCCGCTTGGTGACGCCGCGGTTTGCCGAAAGCTATCTCGTCACCATCTCGCCGCGCCATTGTGGTGACTCCCACAGTGACCATCCATCACGCCACCACTAAACCCTCAAGACGGAGCCGCTCGAAGAGAAGTTTCAAAGTCGGAGCACACAATCAACTCGAATTTATCAAATATTACAGAAGATTTTCGATATGACACGGAATTTCAAACAGTTTTTTCTTTCGTGATTTTAAGTTGTGATTGTCGTAGCACACATTTGATTTCGATTCACTTACCGCCTTGGGGATTGAAGATCGGTGGGAACATACATAATCAAACCGTATTTGCTTGTGCTATGGTAAATGTTTAAGGTCTAAGGTTGCCCTTAAATTGTATCTGTTGTAACTGCGTATAGCACGAACATCCACAGTTTGTTAAAATATATTCATATTAAACTTTAAGAGAGTGTGAGTCTGCCTATCGTAGAAAGCCGAAAAAGTACAAAGTGACGTTCCAGGAGTTGCAGTTTGTATTTTACTATGTGTCAGAATAGAACGTAGAGGAATTAGTTAAATAAAATAATTTCCTTGAATAACATCTTATCAAATCAAGGTAATACCTCTGTATGGGTCACTTTTACTTCAAGGGATGGGGTTATTATAAACATAGAAACAACATACAAAACTTGTCGCAGGTTAAAGCTCCTTCGGTGGTTATTACTAGTTATTATATTATTTTATACCCCATAATAACAAATATGGTTATCTTACATTTATGGCTGTACAGAAACATAAAGTTTAAACAAAACAAAAAAGAACATTACAACGATTAATACGGTAACCGAAAGTTAAAATAAAACGGCTGCGACTGTTTTAATGTATTACTTAATTCCAACGTTCAATATTTGCATTAAACACATCAACACGCTAGCACCCACTTTTTCATCGCCTCGCCCAATTAATGGTGACATTCGTTTAATTATAAAATGTAATTACTTCTTTTGTGAACTTAAACGGACAGGACACAATATGTTTTTCGGCCACACCTCTTGTACAATAAACTCAATGTCTGTAATTGTATTCTTTAGATATAAATATTTTAATGCATAAATTAATGAAAATTAAAAGAAAAGGTGTTTTTAAACTGCAATTAACTATATTACTGTATTGATAAATCTTATGAAATTAATGACAACAAGTACTGTATTGATTGTAGTAAGTTGAAGTATGGGATTCACCGAAGAAGGCGAAACTTCGGGAAAAGTGAAAGACTGTGGGGGAGACGTTTGCCCAGAACTGAGACAATGAAGGTTGAGAAAAAAGTACCTACATTTTAACCATTGCTCATCCTTGTCTACGGAGCTCAGACCAGAGGGCCATTTGATTTGTTCTTAAGCAACGCTCGCATTCGCATCTCAGTCGCAATCTGTCAAAAATGCCAAATTTTTCAGACATTTTTGACAGATTGCGACAGATGCGAATGTTTTACTTGAAAATTAGTAGTTTTGGTACTCTGGTAGTGACCATAGTACCGTCTATGATTCCTGTTTTGGAGCACAGCGTGGTGTTCCATACTCTATCAATTATTTTTACACCCATGTTTTTTTTTTTAATTTGGTTAGCATGACTCCATTATTAACCAGGCACCAATAGATGTCAATGTAAGATAATGTTTTGTGCGAATAAATAATAACTAAGGTGTCTTCAGTATGTTGTCTTAATTATCTTTTCTTCGATGACTAGATAATGAACTTTATATGGAAACACAAGTAATCCATACGTTTATGGACTCAATTTAATTATAGTTGCCCTTAATTATCCACTTTTGCAAATAAAGCGAAAGAAAATGTTATTGGGCACACATTAGAAATCGCAAAGTAAACTTTCCAGGAATTCCCGTATTCTATTCAAACTTAAGTAGGTACACAAAAATTGTCGACCTAGACGAGCTGGAATAGTCCCAGTGAAACAGGAAAAAGGTACAGACGACCGAATGGCAGGGTAATATTTAGATAGACCTTTACCAAAATTCAATATTAGAAGAAGTCAGCAGTATTTTGTTGTTGTTAGTACTTTTGAAAGATATATCAAGTCTCCAAAGCATACACAGTATACTACGGACTCAAATAAATACAACTATGGCTTTAAAACATGATTCCTATATCAAAAACTTCCTAATCTTGTTTGCTAATATTTTGTTAGGAGGGTTTATGTTGCAAACCTGCGAACTGGCGACATGGTGGGCTATAAAATGAGAGGTGTTATTATTTAAACACGCGTCCCCAGCTCTGCTCACATTCCGGAGGCATCGGGTTTTATGACTCCCGCGCTGCGTCGTCGATCACGAATGTTCGTTCAGCAGAGTTTAGCTGTGCTGAGTTTTGTTTTTTTACCTCCCGCAGAAATCATCACACATACTTTCAGGATAAGAATATTGTATGTGTTAATCCAGGTTATAAACTATACGACCGCCATACGTAGGCCATTTTTTTTCCAAATCCGTTTAGAAGTTTTTGTGTGAAAGAGTAACAAACATCCTTGCATCCAGTAGGATAGGATGAAAGATAGGTAGTAGGATGGGCATTGGGAAATATATTGTATGTCACATAATAGGAACCTATATGGTTCAGAGATCGGAATAAGTAGACTATATTTGCCTAATGTTCGTAGAAGTAAGTAACATAGAGTTGATTGCTGGTTTAAAACTCATTTTTGAGTTAAGCTTGCCTTTGTACATAAACTATTTAAATCAATGTGAATTAATACAAGCTGTTATGGTGTACTATTATACCTCCTCTAAAATCCTGATACACAAACATGTCGATTTTATCCCGGGATCTAAGAAATTGCAAATTACTTATTGCGCTATGAATACATTTGAACAAAATTATTACATTGAAGAATCTTAGTATGTTTTTAGAGTTCCGTGCCTACTAAAACTGTTAAATTAAATAGCTTTGATTTCGCACAACTCTTTCTTCATTTGATTCTTCAAATCAATAATTTGTAACTATAGGTACTCAAAGTCCAGTTCATGTTTTTATAATCCCGGGTTTTAATTGTCATGATTCCATTTATGATTCCGGGATTTTGCAGGAGGTATTTTCAACTCTATGTTACTTACTTCCACGAACATTAGGTAAATATAGTCTACCTATTCCGATCTCTGTACAGGATAGAAATGAAGAAGTCTATGTTTTCTTAAAACTCAGTTTTAAGATTTTTTATTTACTGTAAGAACTCAGACTAAGTGACCGCACTGACAGGCGGCTAACAGTCTAGGCACTAGGTTGCCGCGTAGGTACTTGGTTCCTTCGTAAGTCGCTTTGTAAGGATTTCAACATTTTCGAACGGATATTTAATGTAAAGGGATCTATATTCTTAGGTTCTATCCTCAAGGCTATCTACTCCTTCATTCTACCATCAGTCTGCTTGTTTCTTTAACGTAACTTTAAGATAAAATGTTATGTACCAACAGACTATTTTATGAGTCCCTCTAACAATACTGACATTTCATATAATTTTATTATTAAGACTTGCTTTCTGCAGATGTCCATTGCATGTAGGTATGCAAGTCATCGCTGAACAACAAGGGAAGGGAATATGATAGTATGCAAACAAAGTGTCGATTTAAAGAGCACTTCGTCTAAGCTTTTATGGTGTCGTTTATTTTAGCAACATTAAGCGTGCCTCAGGCTAAAATAACTTATTCTAGACTTAAATTGTTTTCTTGTTTATTGAAACCACAATATAAGTTTAGTCAAAAAAATTGCGGGAGCGCAAATGAAGAAAAATCTTTCAAAAGTAAAGTACTTCTGCTAGTATGCCTCTTCTCTGTCAAAATAAAAAAAATACTTGATAGTAAATAAAAACCAATGTCACTTACCATTGTTATAGAAATTCTGACCACAATTTTTTCATAATAATACTCGTAGGTAACTTGGACAAACTACCAAATCCTCAGCAAAATCGTCCACCTGAAGCTTAAAACCGATTAAGTGAAAAACGTTAGCCGATACAGGCAAGCCCCGCTAGCAAACTAGTTCCGTAGCAGTTTGGCAAATGTGGTGACTGCTAAACTTGCAGCTACAGCTGAGCTAAGCTGAATAATCTGCTAAACAAGCTGCACAAGTTATGCTGCTGTAGCGACACCGTTGGCTATAATGGTTTTACTCAGAATTTAATAGCTGAACATGGCATAGGTACGTTGATTTCAAAGTATGGTTTATTTTGGTATGTGCACTTTAGTTTTTTAGGGTTCTGTTCTCGAAGGGTGAGTAACGGAACACTATCTACTAAGCCTCCGCTATCCGTCCGTCTGCTGCTGCTAAAATAATAATGCTGGCCATGGCGCCACCAATATTAATTTTGGCATAATTTTTTTATTTCATATTTAAAATTGTATTTTAAAATGGTTAGCGAATTATCCCTAGCCGCAGGGTACTGGTTTAAAATAGTGGACTGTATGGGGATGCGAGGTTTGAAAAAGTATGTCAGTGCGACCTTGCAAATTCGATGCAAATTAGGACGACGAAAGTATGACACTAGGCAAAAGGAAGTTGGTAGGAAACATGCAGCGCTATCCCTTCGATTCACCGTCACTAATGTCTTCAACGTCGGCAGAAGGTCGAGTCCTTCTGGACATTGCAGGGCGGCGCGTCATGGGGCGCACTGACGCTCCTCAACACACGCAGAAGCACTTTTTCTCAATGTTTTAGACGATAGACCGCTGCTTGAGCAGTTTTACAGAAAGCGGTCGGACCACTGCGTCAGCAGGCTGTATGTAATGAACGATGGTAGACAGTTGAAATTTTCACAGAGTTTGTATTTCTGTTGCGGCTATTACAGTAAAATAATTAGGAATTGAATTAAATCTATACTAATATAATAACGCTGAAGAGTTTGTTTGTTTTAACGCGGTTATCTCTGGCACTGCCTGTCGGATTTGAAAAAATATTTTTGTATATGAGAGCCACATTCATAAGGAAGGCTATAGGCCATACGAGAATTTCCTACGGGAACGGAAAAAAAGGGATATGCGCGTACAAAGTCGCGGGCAAAAGCTAGTTCAAAATAAAAGCCCCCTCTAGTACATGAAACGCACCTTTTTCGGGTTGTGGTACGATATCCTTCGTGTGCTAGCCCGACTCGCACTTCTCCGGCTTTTGTTTTGATTACAGAAAAACGTGATGGTTGGATTGTAGTTCGTTCGTCTTGTGTCTATGCCCAGGATTCCAAACGTATCTAATAAAAAGTAGGATACACTTATTTAGGTGCACGGTAGTGCGCCAGGCCAAGTTCCGGCCTAACGCACGCAGTGTGTATAATTATTACACGAAACATTACGGGCTGTTTTTATCCCCCTCATAATAACTTTGCTTGTATTAATCACAACTTGATGAAACTTGGACCATTTGTTACTATGAATGTGATGTGAATGTAATGGAAAATCTAGAATGGACTATTCTGCAGTTCTGAAATGCTTCACTACTTTTATAGGTCGAATTTTTGGGGATAGGAACTTGGCCTTTTTTCTCATTTTTGTTTTTTGGGGGATACTACTTACTGTAGAGCCATAGTCCCTAATATTTCTTTTAGAACACTATGCGTGCACCTAACGCTTATAAGTGGATAAACTAGATCGTCTTTCTTGTTTATTGTAATTACACTTCTGGACACATCCATTGGCCCACCTTAGAGTTTAGGTTTCAATGGCCCCTACCGAAATATGATTGCTAGATTGAACAAAAACTGTTGATGCAGTTTTAAACCTGATACATTTTACCATCTTTTTCGATCGTATTGTTTTAAATTTGAATTCAGAATACCATACGACATGGAGCTACGCCTAACAAGTCGGATATGCGCCTTGTTAAAGGCAATTGATTTTTGAATAAAAAACATGTTTTATCAAATAAAGGTTTAATTTAATAACGCGTGTTGCCTCCATGGGCATCTACCACAGCTCTCATACGATTAGGCATAGAGTTTATCAACCGCTCTATGCAATTTTGAGGGATCATCTCCCATTCCTCTTCTATGGCAGTTTTCAACTCCTGCATCGTCTGGGCAACTGGCTGACGAGCCCTAACACGTCTTTTTAGCTCGTCCCACATGTGCTCAATGGGGTTCATGTCTGGGCTTCTGGCTGGCCAGTCCATAACTGTGATGTTCACATCCCGAAGATATTCCCTGACGATGCCGGCCGCATGGGCTCTTGCATTATCATGCATAAAAAGGAAATTTGGGCCCACATAGTCCGCGTATGGTATCACGTGAGGTTCTAAGCACTCACGAATGTACCTTTCAGCATTTAATGTTGGCAGCCGTGGTCCTGTAACAACCTCAAGTTGAGTTTTGCCGCTCGCGGATATACCGCCCCAGACAGTCCATGAGCCACCGCCATAAGCAACCCTCTCTTCAAAGCAGCATTGTGCGAAACGCTCTCCCTTACGTCGGTAGACCTTCTTCCTTCCATCATTGCCATGTAACACAATTTTAGACTCATCAGAAAAGAGTACACGGCTCCAATCTTGCTGTGTCCAATTTAAATGACTGCGTGCGAAATGAAGGCGCGCTGTTCGGTGGGCTCGCGTTAGTTTGGGCCCATTAGCTGGCTTGTGTGGTACCATATCGCGTTCTTTTAACCTTCTCCGAACAGTTCGAGCGCTCACAGATACTCCGTGGAAGTCGCGAAGTTGGTTTTGTATCTCAATGGAGGTAAGGTGACGATTTCTCAAGCTGGTCGTCACGATGAATCGATCCTGCCTTTCAGTTGTGACCCGAGATCGTGGCCTTCCTTGGCGACGAACAAAGCCGCCAGTCTCTAGGTACCTCCGATAAACATTTCGGACCGCAGATCGACTTAAATTAAGTTGAGCACTCACGTTTCTTTGGCTGTGTCCGGCCTGAATAAGTGCCACAGCTTGGGCGGCGACTTCAGGTGAAGTATCCATAGATTATTGATAGAACCTCACCTTAATGTTAAGAATAAGTAATGTTTGTTGCAAAACCAAAGATATCAATCACTTTTTCAAGAATTAAATCCAAGTAAACCAATAAAACCAAGTTTTCTTAGTATTCGATTGTTTGATATCAACAAACAGGCTCCAAATTGTCTTTTGTTTCTTTAAATTCTGTGTTCGAAATTCAAAAAAAGACTATTGAATGAAATTGTGAATGTGCCAGGTTCAAAACTGCATAAAAACTTTTTGCTCGACCTAATATAAAATTTTAGCTAGGACCAAACGAAACTGAAAATACAAGGTGGGCCAATAGATGTGTCCAGAAGTGTATTATTAGCAATGGGTGTAGGATAATGAGAAAACTTCAAGAAACAAGTGTAATAATATGGAGTCAGTCAGTTATTTAACTGTATTTTCTTCGACAGTATTCGCCATTATTCTTTTATAACATCCTGTTTCTATTTTATGTGTCTGGAATCGATAATTAATTAGTTACTGCTATCGTAAAGTGCTTATTACTGCTTGTACTATCTATAACTCGTGACAGTTAACTTGACACCTGGCTCAAACGCCGTTTAGACATTTTAATTTAAATTGAACGGTTTTTGATGAAAACAATATAAACGAGTTAGCATCACTGTTACCGTCGCGTATATATTTTTTTCATCGAAATCGAATTGTTATTCGAAATGTGTCGAGCCAGGTGTCAAGTTAACTCGCACGAGTTATAACTAAATATAATGCAACCTTCTTTTAACGATTTAAAATTTACAGTTGACGTTGATGAAGTCTCAGGTTTGGTACTCATACCATTTGAAGTTACGGCTTTAGGCAAATAATAGAAAAATACATTGGAACTGAGTGTTCATGATATTGACATCATGTCAACACTGAATCTGTGAATAAAAGCAGATCCTATCGTTACTAATGATGATAATATTGACAGTGAGATTTTCACGAATTTTCTGAAAACCTGTTTACGTCTACTTTGCGTAGATAGGTGAGCTAAAGTAACTAACAGCATGAAGGTTCCTAATTCAACACATTAATTTTCAAATATACAATCAAAGTAGGTACTTACTCCTTTAGGTTCCTACCCCTACCCCGAGAAAGCGATTTGACGATTTCCAATTTAAAAAAAATAGGCACCTACTACAAAAGTATTGCAAAAGAAAGATAGGTTCAAAGCTTCATTCCCAGGTTTTTTCTGAGACAGCACACATGAGACATTCTGCTTGCCATAAACCGTGAGACTCAAACAAAATATTCCACCATAAGAAAAAAAAAATATTGCCGTATTCAATTATACGTTTAGCTATGGTTCTAAATACTTCATAACTTGATTCTACCTAATGATACAACAACAGCTGTATAAAGTATCACTTACCCTACAGTAACATCTCGGCGGAAACATTTCGCAATGTAAAGGTTCCCTCAGACCGACGCCGACAAGTTAATTTTACGCCTCTACACTCACTCATTTCATAATAATAAAATTGCTGTACAGCAGAATCCGTTGCTTTATTTGTGAAAACTCTTCCTTCGATGAAAATCCAAGCAAAAACGAATTTTATTGTGACCGTGTAAAGTTTATTTTTGTTTGTGGGCATCAAGGTATCGTTCTCTCAAATCAGAGGGTCGCCTGATTGGGGTATCATAAGCTTGTGAGTGTAGTTTGAAACAGACAGTGACATTGATACTCTTATTACCAAAACGTCAGGGGTCAGGCCTGATGGTACGTGTGTGTGTGTGAGGGTGTGCGGGTGGGCAAATCACCACGAAACAACTTTACAAGTGTAATTGTCGCGGCGGGTGCCAGTAATTGATTTATTCCACGCTTGTAATGCGGCCCTGCACTATTCTCATTGAGCTCCGTGATTGCTTGCGACAGGGGAATTCGGCAAATGCGATGCGATGGTTGTAGATCGATGATTTTATTGTTATGTTGTTTCACATTTATTGCCGGTTTTGTTATTGCATCAAATTGACTGAGTTTTTCAATCTTCAGTTTTAAACGAGTAGAGTGTTATTCATTACCATTACCGTGCATTTTTTTAATCCGTGTTTTCCGTATCGCCATCAGTATCAGAGTCATACAAATTAAGGTTCCTTTATGAACATTATATTTGGAGCAAAAATACACATTTCTTTAAAAGCTCCTCCATAACCTTATGTACTACATTTTTTAACGTTACGATCTAAGTATAAATTTTTACTCAGCAGTTATGAGCTATAAAAACACTCCCACAGCACATTACTATAAACATTACATTTTGCCGATACAAGTAATATTCAGAGCTCAATATAAAGTTCATAAATATTTAATAGATATTTTCCCACAATGGGGTGGCCATTCACACCCGTTAACCCTCAAGTGTGCCGTAAAAATGGGACTGATCGGAGAATATATTCCATTTGGCCGGCCCTCCAAGGTCTTACTAAGCAAAATTGTTAGCTTGTCTCTCAATTATTGTTCGCCTTTCAATCGCTGTTACATGATTTATGGAGTTTTTGGTAGTGTGGCTACTGTTTGTCTGTTTTTTTTTGTTGAAATGACTGTGGTTAATTTTTGAGGTCGAGCATAATAGTGATTAATGATACTGGATTTTATCAATTTCTGATTTATGTTTTTCTTTTATTTAATTAGATTTTTGTGATGGCTAACAAAACAAAACGTCATAAAAAACCGATTGATGTTAAGACATTATTAAGTCGCACTTGGAGATAGCTAAGAATCTAACTTATTACAACCATGACTACCTGCTATTGAAACCTCGACACACTTACACAGTTACACATATCTGTCCAAACTCTAGTAAATACCAGTTCTACAATAAGTCGCATAAAAGTACAAGAGATAGCCTTGTCGATAATGACCGGTGTAAAATCGTACATGTCAACTTGTCTTAGTTGTAACGCCTATTAGCTGTTAATTACCGCCCACACCGCTTGAGGTTGCCACTGTCCCATCATGATATACAGCTTGATTTTTTTATAATTATCTAAAAAAAATACAGGAACCAAGTATCAGTGAAGATACGTCCAAATTATCTGTTTAAAAAAGAATAGCTGTTAAGAACTTAAATTTTTGCGCTCTCGACAAAATGTAAGGAAAATAGGTTATTTTTTTTCTTTTTTTTATATAAATCGTGTCTATATTTGATACCTAATGCCGGGGAAAAAAATAGGCAGTGATAAAAATACAGGCTGTATACTAAGCTGTCATGGTATGTCTGGCGCATGTCTCTTGGCTACCATTTTGGATATATTATCGAGTATCGATGTCGATAGCGCCCACGCGGGACGTCACTGTTCCGTCAAGTGCTCAAATGTTAAGCTCAGGTTAGACAGTGACCGGAATTTGAATAACTATGGATGTATTTACATCTATCTTTCACAGTGGAAGTTCTAGTGCTGCCATATTTGCAGCCAGGTAAGTACGAGTAGGTAGTAGGGTAAGAGCGGTTACGCAATGCATCCGATCCGAATCCGCGAAAATACGTTCCAAAATAATCATGTAACTATTTGTATGGTAGTTTATGCACTAGATCCGACTTCTGTCGTCCGATTTCTTTCCACCATCCGTGAGTTTCCAATTCGGACATATCCAAAGATGGTCCCTGAATAGCTTGGATTTGAATCAGAGATCGGATTAGTATCCGAATTCGGTCTGAGTTTTTTAGACTCTAGATCCGTATTTTCACGAATTCGAATCGGGTGCAGTGCGTAACCGTTCTAAGACACACGTCCACTACGTCCGATCCGAACCCGACCAGAATTCGTGAAAAGACGCCCCGGCGTAGTCGTAGAACAATTTGTATGGTAGCTTACGCAATACACCCGATTTCCGTTATCCGATTTCTCTCCGTCATCCGAGAATCTTCATTTCGGATAAGATTATTGACGAACCGAAGTGGTTTTTTTTTGTGAGTGGCTTCTCGCAGTTCAACCTATAAGGCTGTCGACTGCTTAACCGGGCTTGCCTGTGGTGGCCTTAATATAATATTAAAGCCTCGGACCGAAGTGGCCGTAGTATTATTTGTATGAACAGTTGCCCTTCGTCCGAACCGAATCCGAGCTGCGTCCGAGAAAAGAGGCAGAGAGGCCGGGGCGTGACGTGTTTTATGTGGTGTAAAATGAAATCGAAAGTGGACATACTCATTCGGTAGTAATTGTAAAATTTACTGTCGTATTGACGTAACTGTAAAGGGAACCCAGAATTTTTTACTTCTTCTGCGTCTCCGTACGTAGCGTATCTACAATAGCATTGTCAGAAGTAGAAGCCGACTGTAAGGGCTCATGATCAACGACATGAACCAAAGAGTAATATAATATAGTGGCGTGAATGCTCTGTAGCGGCTACGCGTAAAATGACGACTAAATCACGGATTTGGATCGAACTTAGTGCGAAAGCAATATCCGAGTTCAGTCCGAGTTTTTAAGCAGAATATTTTGACAGATTCTGCTCGTATTCGGATCGGATTTAGTGCGCTCTACGTCCGATCCGAATCCGATCAGAATCCATCTATGACCTCAGTAAAGCTTCCGAAATAGTTGTCTTTCGGAAGCTCTACTGAGGTCATCGAGCATTGTATTCAGGTCCTCCATAGTCTCAGCCATGACGACTATATCGTCGGCAAATCGAAGGTGAGTGATGTACTCGCCATTGAAATTGATGCCTAGCCTTCTCCAGTCCAAAACCTTGAAGACATCCTCCTTTGCAGCCATGAACAATTTAGGAGAAATGTATCTGGAGTTATTTAATTTAATTTTAGAATAGTTTAAACCTTGAGTGGGTACTCCTAGACTAGCCTACTTTAATCATAACAATCCTGGTTGTAATTTTAAATTTTTCTGTTCGTAATTGTTGCTGGACGGGCAGTTACTGAAATCCTTCAGGGGCCACAAAATTCAGTTTGTTAAACAATGTTTATTGTTATAAATTTAATTTAGTAAATGTTCTCAGTGTGTTTGTCGCCTTAAACAGTTCTTCTTTATTTACCTATTTACATATTCGCATTGTGTATTAAGTAGCTCAAACATGTAAACATACATTGAATCAAATTATCAGAAGCAATAATTACAAAGGGGTAGGTACCTACGTCGACTACGCATGTACCTGCACTCCAAAGTAGCACGTGTAGCTCCACCATTAGACAACACTATTCACGCCTCCGACTACTATCAATACACAAGTTCCGATACTGAAAAGACATTAAACATTCCCTAACTCAACCAATTTTCGACTTTAATACCTCTAGATAGAGCGAAAATTCCTCTGTTATCGCCGTTCTTTTCAATTTTCCTCCAATCGAATTTGGCTGTAACATCAATCGAGTTCCCACATTTTCCGAGCGCACTTACACAATATCAATCAGGTTTTATTGGTGTTGTCGGGGGGTGCGGGGCGCGGCGGGGTAGTGCCGGGTGCGCGGGCCGGGAGGGGAGGACTATTTGTATCAATAACCTGTCAATGGTCTCAGGGCCCGCGGGACCTCTGCCCCGTAAACTTGATACTTGCGTATGTCTGTGACCGCATAGATTTGATTAGGAATGCATTACGATAGGCGTGCGAAATACTCGATGTGAAGAATTCGTTTTCAATACAACGTAATAAATCAAGTTGCTATTGAAGACACGCAGGACGCCATTTATTTGTAGGAAATGTTATTACAAAGCGTGATCTTCTGATAAACAAAACAAACGGCTAGTAGGTAAATAATCTACATTCCAGAAACAGACAATTTGAAAAAATGTTTTGCTCTCAAAGGTCTGTCGGCGAAATTACCATAACATTCGTGGAATAAAACATAACGAAAAAGGTTCCATTTACAAAGTTCCCTCGTAACACTACATTATCTGCTATCAGTGGCGGTCGACAAAGTAAAATTGGGGACACCTTATTTCCTCGGCTGGTTTGCAAAACACGTTCACGCTTCCCACCTATCCCCACATCTCAACGCTTATAGATAGTATCTGTTACACCTATTAGGGTTGCTAGAGAGCGAGTGGGTAATGCAGGGTTTTACCTACAATGCGTGGTTCCTTTGTTCCTTTTCCTTAGCCGCTCACTGGCAGGCAGCAATGTGTTCGTCGAAATTTGCTTCGACCGTCATTTGTACGTGTCGTCAAGGGTGGTGTAATACCAGTTCAGGTGGGCGCCTTCTTCACGCCGCTGCCGCCGATAACACGCTAATGCCCTCAACTTTGCACCGCAAGGGGAGACCGGGGGAGGCGTCGGGGTGGGGGAAGAGGAAGGGAGTAGCCATTCGTAGAGGAAAAACGGGAAAAGTCAGATCATTCGCGTTATTGAACGCGAATAACTTTATCGAGTTGCAATATGCGCTGCGAGCTCTGTGAACTGCATTATTTTTAAGTGGGTACTCTCGTGAGGATAGGGTAATAATTAGATTGCTCTGCAAACAGTAGGTTACGTAAATAACATTGTTATTACTGTTAACATTCATTTTATTCTTGCTTCGAGTAGAGTCACTTGGTATAGGACTACTTAGCAGAGTGGGCATCAATGATTTCAAGTTGCTCGGTGCATGTAGATAAGTGATAATTAATTATAGGCTATTGTAAACCATAATTTATAAGAGTCTTTATTTCTTTTAAATTACTGTTTTCAACTGTAGTATTTCAATTAATTCAGCTATAGAGCAGACGTTCAACATTAAAACGTTCATAAAATAATCATAAACGGTGAGTTATGCCGCGATACACATAAACGCCACGCTCCAATGAACACACGGGGCAATAAATAAAAACGCTCAATTCCATTAGCGCACCATTCTGATAATGTGCCCACCTTAGCGATGAGGCCTGAACGCCTATTCTATATGCATTGTTTCAGCAAACGCGCGCGTTTACGTTAATATTTCATAACGCACGTTTCGCGTTTACCGCGTAAACGGCGGACCCACGATTTGTTCCGGTAGCGACTGCCAAGGTAAGAGTACATATATTTGCGGTAATAAACGTGAATTTATTACCCCGTTACGTTTGCAGTTTTACTGAAATGTGGAGATGTGTGGGCCCGCCAGCGACATTAGCGCCGGCTGCCGAGCTCCGCCCTATCTCCCGGTACCCTACCTATGTATTAAATCAAGCTTTATGTAAATGATATAGAACATTGTTCTTTACAGCCGAATGTTGGGAACAGAAGGTATGTCTGTTGCTCAAGTGTCTACGTTACATCGTAAAGTTCTGTTCCGGTTTGATTGCGAGACTTGTGTTCTACCTTGCACAGCGTTGGCTTGTTAATACAACTGTTTCCATTCTCATTGCATTTATTATATGACACCTGTAGAACCTGCCTACGAGAACAAACTCTTTGATTTATGATAGGTATAATTAACGATGCCCTTCTGAAAAAAATAATTTCTTAAAATATAGTCAGTTCATTGCAGGGAGAGCTCGTGGCTAAAGAATAACAGCCCAAGGGTGACCTCCGCAAGCAACGCTTGCCAAGGTCAGTCTGTGGATGGGTGGCACATCTTTAGATACCGAGACTCTTCCGTGCCTCAGAAAGTACTTTAAGCCATTGGTCCTGGCAATCCAGTCGTTACAGATTGTAAAAAGCCAGAAAATCTTTACGAGACTTTAAGCTTGCCAAGTAGTTACGTATATCCCAGTTAATGGGTTGTCGAGGTCTGGTCGGCAGCCGCTTTACGTAAAATACTGGTATTCAGCTGAATCTGGTTTAACTGGAAGCCGACCCCAATATAGCTTGCTAGCTATTGCTGAATGATAAATTTTGAGTTTGAGATTAAAAAATATTCAAGTATCTCCTATACAACGGGAAGAGTCTCCCTTCAATTGATGAATAGAAGATCCGACAACTTTGCTAAGCTTTCGAGTGTTCAAAACACTAAACAAAGATCTAAACTTCGATAACCCAAAGAATTCTCGCGTAATTCGGCACCATCCCGTCACCTCGCCACGTACCGCGGTGTCGTCGACATCAGAGCTAAGGAGTGCGAATGTTCACGAGCAGAAGAACCCGAACATAAACATTCGGGGCACGTCGGCGCGGCTCGGAGCCGCAGTTAAAAGGGGATTATGAGCCGAGTGGCCAATAACGCCGCATTACAAGCCCCTGCTCCGCCAGCCTGCCGATAAGCCACACTGAATAAGGCTTTGTCTCTACTTACCTACGTCTACTTACATATGTTTCAGTTTGATAGTCGTAGTTCCTAGGTGGCCAGACAGCATTTTGGATTTAAACAGTTGAAATAAAACAGGATATACTAGGTACCTACCTACTTGTAAAGGTCCGATGAGTTACTTCACGACAAACACCGGCTTATCGTTAATCTGTAATCAAACGAGTTCATCAGATCGTTAGCAGTCCCTCGCAAAAACTGCCCCCATCACTATATTTAATTAACGCAACAACATAACAACCGGCACTAAAATCAAATGAAATATTCAGTCAAACGTTAAATTCAATCGGAACTTATCAGAATAGGAGCGTCATCCGAACAATATCTACGATTGGAAACACTTTTACAAGCAATAAATTCTTGGTGGCTGTGTCACTGGCTACAACATTTATTAGCTACAATCCCGATTAGATTAGCGTTGCATCCCGACCCTGCGGGCCCCAGGCCCCTGGCTGCCGGGCCCCAGGGACGTGAAATTTGTCCCAGTAATGTAGCCACGCGCGCAACTAATTCGATGTAGTCGACCCTTCCTCTATGTGACTCGAATGCCTCGCCTCGACACTGCTTCATTTTAATTGAATAGTTGGCGTGGGGTGACGCCGTTGTTTTCCTAAAGATAACTTTATAGCCGCTTTGCATAATTGCCCGCCGGCGCTCTAATTTGTTACAATTTCGCAATCTGTCACACTTTCGTACAAAAGAGACAAACGAGTGCTAATTTAAACAAAAAAAAACTGAAATACTGTTATGGAATGTTTTAGTAAAAGCTTTATTTCATTTAGGTAATATACATAAGACGAGATGGCTCATAACGATCATCACCAATATTTCGAAATATTGGAACTCGGCATCATTATACAAGCAAACAAAAAGTTTGATGTAGGTCGTTCTATAATAGAGCTTTTGCAGCAAATGTCGGGTGGATTAAAAACGATTAATAAACTTGTGACTAAAAAAAATCTAATAATACTTATCTTCGCCAAAACCAAAAAAACCAAAATCGTAAAACAAAAAGCTCATGTTGTATCGGTCGTGTTCGAGCCAGAGCTTGAGCCGAGCTTCTCCATAACGTTACGTAGTAAATGCGACGCCCACCGCCATCTCACGGCCCTCTAGGAAATTAAAAACAATTTGTTTTTGTCCGATCCGTTAACAAAAACGACGATTAGTTGTTGATATAAACGATGTTATTAATACAAATGAAGACTTCAGTCTCTAGTAGGTAGGGTAGAGAGCCTTTCAAGTTCAATTCCAGTGTAACTTGACCATTCGTCTTATGTTCATAACAGTTTACAGGTAAAACGATACAGGTTTCTATTTCAAGTTATGTACGGTTTTACTGTAAGTGAAACGTAAATTACGATTTTCCTTGCAATGCAGGAACAAGCATTATCCTGCCAGATGGTTTTTTTTTAACTTTGGTCTCTGTTGTTATTGTCGTATAGGTAACTGGAGCTCTAGTCCACAAAGCAGTCTCTCTCGACTAAGATCCATGATACTTCATGGACCTTAGATTGGCTGATTGGCTGACACCATGTGGCTAAGAAAATATTTTTCAGATGTTAAATAAAATTAATAGTTTGCCACATGACCAACATCATCTGCCTAGCCTTTTCCCAACTATATTGGGGTCGGCTTCCAGTCAAACCGGATTCGGGTGAATACTATAATTTACGTGGAGCGGCTGCCTACCAGACCGCCACAACCCATTAACTGGGTAACACGGACCTACTTGGTAAGTCAGATTTTCTGGCTTCTGACTATCAGTAACGACTGCCAAAGATCTACAAATGAAAGCCGGGACCAACGGCTTAACGTGCTTTTCGAGGCACGGAGGAGTCTCGGTATGTTAAGGTGGTCACCCATCCACAGACCAACCTCGGCAAGCGTTGCTTAACCTTGACGATCGAGCCGTGCGGCATTTTATTATTTAGCCACATGACCAACGTATTCGAAAAAATATATTATTGCTACGCCTGGCGTAGTGGTCCCCCTTTGCCGGGAACGTGTCTACGTAGTTTTAATACGTATGCTACTTATGCAGGGAGTAAGGCACAAGCTTCTATGAAACTATTCTCTCCTACCTATGGGTATACAGAATACTAGTGCAAAAGGGAAAATATTATGTAAGTACAGACGCACCATCAAGCTACCCAATACTGTAAAATTTTCTCAATCAACCTTGAACCTAACGCTTCAGCGATAAAGTTGAAAATCTATTAAAGAAATTTGAGAGATTGTTATAGCTTGATATGCATATATAGCTAGCAATTGCCGGTTATATGAAGGTTTTAAAAAACACTGTTGTATTTATTATTTTATTGTTGGGCAACTAAATATAACCTTCTGACATATTAGAACTAAATGAAGGAAAATTTAAAACTTATGTTAAAAGTACACTTTGTAAACAAGCATATTAAAAATTAGAAGATTACATTCATTCATAAGAATGCTTGGAAACATGCTGGTCCTGCTCCATAGGACAATCAAGGGTGAAGACAAAATCAAACTGGTTGATATATGTATTAACTTTATAGATATACTGTTTCTTTTTTTGTGTTTTTATTTTTTTGTTGACTCACACACTGTTTAATTAATGGTTCCAATGTTTGTAAATATGTGAGTACCATTTACCTAAATTTCTTTAGAAAATGAATAAGTTTACCTCTGCTGGTGATACTTTGTTCTTATAAGTAGCATACTCTGGGTGCATCGTCCTCACATAATATTAAATTAATTTTTGNGTCCTACCACGTAATATTAAATTAATTTTTGCATACCAAATTTTGTAAAATCATTATTTGAAAAGAGTAACTATGGAGTTTCTTGTCCGTTCTTCTCCACAAGAATCTACCTTTCCGAATGGAAAGTAGAGTCACTTTATTAATGTAATATTATTATTTTTACTGAACTGTAAATGATGAAAAGTGCCGTTTAATGGCCTAATTGAAATAAACGTTTTGACTTTGAATTTGAATTTTAATTTAGTTTCACAAAGAGTTCTGTTGCACTCTATATTCGTCTTCTCCGACTTTGTTTTTTTTTCTTTTTGCAATTCTGCTGATATCGCGTATCATAAATGAGTCTTTAGTACTGCAATATAAAATGTTTTTTTTTTTCAGTTGTATTTTTCTGTTACGGCTTCTCTACACATACCTTGATCTGTGAGCCAACAACCTTTTTCAATAAGCCTTGCTGTACGGTGCAACCGCCGAATTGCGTATTCTCCTCCAAGATTTATTTTTCGAGATAAAGTTGTTCATAAGGTAAATGAAACAAGTCAGGTATATGTTAACAAACATTTAATTTTTTTCTTTAGCAATATATTATTTATAATAACTATAATTTAACTACAAAGTAACCGTGTAGGTACATCTATGCATCCGTTTGTAGTCGGATGTAGGAATTAATTGTAAACATAGACAGCAATATAATTTCTACTATTTAATTATCAATACATCTATCTTACTAAACTTCTAAGTTTCACTAAAACATTTTTTCTGTTGTATTGCACATTTTACCTAAACAAGATGAAATCAGCCAAAACAGTGTCGAATGTCACTACTATTGAGCCGTCAATGTTTACGACATCGAGTCATTCCGTCATGTTCCCACCCTTCTATATTTGTTTTCAAATAGTCTGAAAGATATCAAACAAAATGTACACCGCACTCAAATGCTCTGTGTTGCAATTAACTATAACTAATTTGCTATAACATGAATTTAGCAGAAACCATCACTACGAGACAAAACTATTAGGAACATATAACAATAATTACAGATTTAAAGTACAGTTAAATATTTTTTTACAATATAATACAACTTTGTCACAGTCTGAGTAAAAACACTCGACAGGTTCCTGAAGCGCGCGGTGTTCAGTGGCTCACGACTCAGCCGTACTTCTAAATGTTCTCCACGCACTTGCACTCAGTTTATTCACTTCTCGGCGCATAAAATTATCGAAGTTCACGACGCCATCTCGTTTCGCAGCAAAACACCGACGCACTTCAAAATTTCCTTTTGTGTTCTCTCAGAAAACATTCCATATAAAGACTCTCATACAATATCGCATATTATTACAGGGAGATCTCGGGGAGGCTTTTATTCTGCGTTTTATCACTAAGTGGGGCTGTGGGGAGGGTGCGGGGTATGCGGGGTGTGAGGGGTGTGCGGGGCGTGCGGCGCGTGCATCGGTGCCGGGTGCGGGCTGGCGGCGCGCG
>NDFZ01003553.1:0-30569 GCA_002192655.3 Mamestra configurata
TTTCTCTCCAGGCGGTATCCCGGACAGCATCAACCAGCAGGCCTACCCTGGCTTCTCCGGCTGCATCCAACAGGTCGAGCTGATGACCTCCAACCGTGGACTGAACCTGGGACAAGTGGCGGTAACCGGACGGAACACACAGCGATGCAAGGAGTGAGTATTGTAAAAAAACGGACCACTTTGCCTAGGGGTACCCGGTTACTGGGTATTTTCATTCGGTCTAACTAAAATACTAGTACTCAAATGCATCTTCTTAGACTTGAAAACGATTTCAGTTAAGGTCTAGGCAGATTGATTGAAGCAAACAGGTATTAAATGGGATTATTCACTAATATGTAACCAATGTATTTATGCAACCTTATCATTCTACTAACACTTAATTTGATTATCAACCAACGCCTTACTCTAACGGTACCATACATTAAGTAGGTACAAACAACCTAAAAAATACCTACTCGTAGTAAAACTCAAGAAGTTGCTATGACGTTTCATGATCATATGACAACCTACTAGGTATAAGTCTTAATGAAGTGGTTACGCGACATTTTATAAATAAGCAGGGATAATATGTCTTAGACACGAGGCTGGTGTCATATAATAACAACGGTATTAAAAATAAGTTTNGTGGTTACGCGATATTTTATAAATAAGTAGGGATAATATGTCTTAGACACGAGGCTGGTGTCATATAATAACAACGGTATTAAAAATAAGTTTCTAGTTAGCACGCGCACGACAATATCTCATTTAATTTCTAACATAATATTATTAGTACATTTTCCGCCGCCCACCGACAATTGTAAGGGATGCTCCACATAGACGCACGATGCGTTTTTACGATATCTCTCCCACGTATGTTCTTACCCGCGACGATGCACGCATCTCTCAGGCCTGAATCATATTTGCCAGTATCCATTCGGAATTCACCTGTTCAAAATAACTACTTGTTTTGTATGAAGATTCATACGCAACGGAAGTGAGACTTCCAATAGCTATTTTCAATGAATAAAATCCGAATAAGACGCTGAAATATATGATTCGGTCTAAATAGGTGAGTCCTCAAACTTGCAACCGCGCCGTGTGGGAGAGCCTGATAGAATGAAGTCTTATAAATGGCAAAATGTGATTGAAGATTTATCGATGCCAAGAAAATGAAGTTAAATCTCAATGAAAGGACGTTCAGTTTTATAGAATTTACCGGAATTGCGTGGGCTTCCTTTCCACAGTATAGAACCTAGAACGAGGTTAGGTTACGGAATCTATTTTAATTAAATTGAAAAATGATATCAGATACATAACTTATATTTTTAATTTATACCAAAAAAATGTGGGCACGTCACACAAATGGATCTATCTAGGCTATTCGAACTAATGAAAATTACGAGTATTCTGCTCCATTCAACAGATTATATTGCAGTATTTTCATTAGATCTGATCCTGGAAAAAATATTAATAGAATTTATCTAGTCTTTACGACTTTGCTGCGTAAACGCAAATACGTATATCATAGTTAAAGAAACATGCTGGAATCGAATAATGAATTAGTCAGGCTTGTTAAATTCCTGAANGACGCAAATACGTATAATTATCATAGTTAAAGAAACATGCTGGAATCGAATAATGAATTAGTCAGGCTTGTTAAATTCCTGAAGCACATTGGAATTCATTACCATGAAATTACATGAAAACTATCAATTATGGAGTATTTCATTAAAGCTTTCACAAAACACAAATAACACAAACATTCTTTTGCTAATTTTACGTGTTTTCATTACGCAGCACTGAACAATTTTCTACTTTAATCAAATTACACAGATCATTAATTAGTCGTAAACAAACCGTGATTTGTATTACGCAATAATTTACAGAAGGCTCAGCACGTGTCGACCTGCAACCACTCGCATACATGTTGCATTACTCTGAAGGGTACTGAGGTATACTAAGGTCTTCGATCGTGGCCGGCATTGAAAATAAACTGCGAGTTGCTTTCAGAGAGCGTAGTGCGAGTTTTTTAACGTACTCGATCACGTTAACGTAAACGTTCGCTTATCGCACCTTTAAAGTACATCCGTTACTAAACGAAATTATGAAATTTTATAGGGGAGCCAATATTAGAAAATAGTCACTGTTTTACATAGATGGCATTGATACCTCAATTTTCGTGCGTCGTCCTTACAAAGCGATATTCGTTAATTTGTGCCGACAGAGGGTGCATTGCGGCCGAACAAATTACCGGGACGATCGTGTATATTCGCGCCGTGATCAGTATGAGGACGACTCCTATTTATAACGGGAGCAAAAAGACGGATAACAAAACTGAGATTCACATTGTGATACAATTTTTGGTACTTGAACATACCAGTAAACCTTCTGTATCTACATTGCGCGCTAACGTATACACAAAATTTTTCACTAATTAATATTATATTAATAAAATATCATTTCCCAGCAATTATATTATGTGTTCAGAGCTAGTTTGTGATATGTTTTTGACGTGACAACGTTTTATAATTCGATGGAGCCGGCTGCACGCACGAAAAAACATGACGCATGCGGCGTTACCTCGCTCTGAGGCGTTCCATTAAAAAAAAATCTTTTGAACAATGAAACCATTCCATCAGTATTTTCTTATGACGTTGTCACGTTCAACTATCGTCAGTAAACCGACTTTACAGACAACCGATTTTTTACAACCTATATATGAATTTAACATGAACTGGGGAAATTTGAGTCAGTTTATTTATTGCGCTAGGTTCACCATATTCTTTGAACGGTGCACAGTTGGTGCGCAAAATAATGCATAATATCCAGAACAAAAGGGTGCCTTCAGGGATTACAGCTGTCATTGTGGTATCATGTGAATAATACAATAGTATCCCGCCCCTTTGTTTCATGTCCGATTGTCGGCCTCCATTTAGATTACAGTGTCATGGAAACCAGATTGAATATCATCGATTGAATCTGGATTCCATAATGAATACGTCATTAGCACTGTCGCGTTGCGGTCAAGCCTGTTGATTTGTGCTGGCGTTAAACTGACTTTGACATGTCACTAATATCTTCACGTTTATGGACCTGTTGATAAATGCATTGTTAATTTATTCTGACTATTTTCACGACTCGAGTATGAAGAATATATTTTGGGTTTAAAAAACACAAGATGATGTCATATTAGACGACGATGACGACACAGATTAGCCGCAACTGAGGCAAGGGTGGTCTTGCAGCAGGCTTCTAATTGAAAGTTATATAAAACCACAGAAATGCAGAAACCTAGCGAGTTTCCTTTTCAGACAAACGAAAGGTGAAACGTGGGTGGCAGGTTAGAAAACAGCTTACACATGGCATTATGTAACTATATGTTAGATGGCGTGACCTTAATGAACATGGGCGTCAGTTTAAACTATTTTAGTCCGCTACCATATTACGTACAGTCAACAAAGCTTTTTGGTATTATTGTTTTTCCACTACATTATACTACGATATTTATTTCCAATGTGTGCATTATAAGTTTTTAAGCTTATGTTATATACCTACGAGTGTGGTGTACATTAATTGTCTACTCAGCACACTCGCAACATTGTTTAAAAGTAGTTGCAAGTTAGCTGCCTGCATACCAAATAGCTTTGTTGAGTGTACGTATCTAGGTACAAATAAAGTAAAATCCGCTAATAATGACATCGAAGGTAAGTGAAAAACACGTCATACTAAGCGAACGTCATACAAAGCATAGTCTTAGGCTATCTATACAACCTCCTGTTTTTGTTAGAAATTTAGTTTAATAGACAGAAACTATTCAAATTGCACAAAATGTCGTCGTTACAATGTTGGAATATTTTTCATTAGTAACGAACGCTATATCAGCATTTTTAAGGCAACTAATTTTGAACAGTGAATAAATAATATTTGAATTAGAATTATGTAAGGAAACTAACACAAAATGATTTTATTTCACGCTGCTATGGAACTTCAGCCTGAACTTCCCTGAGTAAGTTTGTATAACCTGACTTGGGTTTCGTAATTATTTTGGTCGTGAATTGAAAAGGCATTCTTGAAAGCCAAGAGGCAGGCATGTCCTCCAAATTGACTATACCTCGTAACATCATATTAACAGTAATTATAGCTTGTTATAATTTGTTTTTAATTGAGAGGTTACTTCCCGATGTAACGGCGAGTCAAGTGGAGCCAAGTCGAGTCTGGGAATACAGGCCTTTGAAAACTCTTCGTGGCCTAAACTCGTCTTCAAAAGCCGACGTGCATTCCAAATACTGACTTGCATGATAGACGCCCCAAAAAGTGTACATCATTTTGATTCGCAAAATGATGTACACTTTTTGGGGCAAATGCGATATTGAAATTAAAATTTCACGTTACACGCAAACATTTATACCTATAGGTAACTAACTTACTTTACTAACATTCCACGCTGCTTTGGAACTACAGTCAGATGTTTTCGGACCTGTATCCCTACTTCGATGAGATGGATGTCTATGAATCTCCCCCCGGCTTCTTCAACACTAACTCGAAACCCACCATGAACGTCCTGGCTTTCCTCCTACCGTCCCTGATATGCCTGATCCTCTCCTAAACGGTCCTGATATATATATAACGCATACTGAACGGATAACTGATACTGACTTGGTAAGTTGTGCTTCTCATTTAACCTCTGTCAAATCTCCATTCATTGAAACTGCACTTAGAGGCGAATCACTATACTAAATGTTCCACTCACCCGTTTATTATTAAAACGGGTGAGTGGAACATTTTAATCGAAGGGGGCAAGATCCGAGCGGAGCCCCAACCCCGAGAGTTGGCCTTCTGGTTGGTAGTTTGATAGCATGTGACATTCAAACTTTGGGATAAGTAATAATAGGCGCCCAAGACTGGCGCTCAGTACGCTGCGTTTAGGGTCACTTTGACGCGGACCCTTGGACGGCAGCGCTAGATGCATATATATATTTATATTTCTATGGCTAGATGTAACGTTACATTGAAATTCCTTAAGTCCAAAACGCAGCATACCTACAAAGTTCACGCCTTGGGCCCTTTAGGGTGATAAAGCTATTACAAGGACATTTAAACATGCCAACCAAACACCATCGTTCCATTATTTACATTATTATATACTGATATATCACATGCAAATGGCAGTAAAATATGCAATTTACTCACATATGTATGTGCTATCTATGGGCGTATAATAATATGTATTTTCCGCCATTTTGAATTTTAAGCCGAAAGATTAAATTGAAGTCAGTGCAGTTTTACCGATGAAATACCCAAAAAAATTATTATGTTAAATAACGTTGGTAATTCTCGGAAGGCTTTAATGAGCGACGCAATTCAATAATGTGNCTCAGTGCAGTTTTACCGATGAAATACCCAAAAAAAAATATTATGTTAAATAACGTTGGTAATTCTCGGAAGGCTTTAATGAGCGACGCAATTCAATAATGTGAGTTCATTTTAATGGACGGATAGAGGCTTCAACAATATTTAAACAAAATAACTTTGATTAAGCTCTGAATAATATTTTAAACCGAGCCTTTGTTTGTATATTTTACCGAGTCTTTGTTTCTCGGCAATAAACTGATGTCCAATTCAGGTCTCTCTTTCTTTGTATAGATTTTTCTTGACGTCCTTTGTTAGGATATGGAATTATTTATTGAAGAATGTGTATATTTCGCTTCCATTATTGTTTACTTATTGTTTTTCTTTTTCTCTATACAGGCCAACCCGAAATTAACGTCAACGAACGACTTCGATGCATCAACGCAACAATTCAAACTTATCTACGTAAAATAATATTATACAATCTCAATGTGACAGAGTAGTCTTTACTGTTCGACTGGTACATTTTGTTTAGAACCACGTCGAAATAAGATTACTACTTGTTTTTTCAATAATTATATTCAAGATTAAGTAAATGTTGTATTAGTATTAAGGAATTTTGAAAAACCAGACAATACGGCTAGCATAGTGAATAGAGTAACGCGAGTCAATCAATTATGTATCGTTCAATACCCTGTGATGAGCTGAGAAGCTGTTCGCGTCGTCGCGGAGCTCCGAGGAGCGAGTGTTTGGTGCCATAAGAAGAATTTTTAAAATATTGTAGTTAGGAATCTATGTATTTACTAATAACATTTAAGTACCCAGTTCTCGTTCCAGCTTGTTAGCGAGTCATTTTTCAAAAATCTCTCCAAAACATTTCCAATGCTTCCTTTTATATTTTTGCACCCAGTGATATAATGTAATTGTGCCAAACGTGATAAATATCTTTTTTTTAATTCAGCACTGCCATTATTTTTCTTTGTAATTTTCTTTTTAAGTTTACTTTCGCTTATTAAGCAACGAATATACTATTGTTAAGTACTTATCTATATTATGTGAATATAAAATATTATTTTAATATTAAAGTCTAGTACGATTGCATTTAACTTAATATTATCGTCAGTGATTTTTTAAATAATTGTTATATATTTTAATTACAAAATTATATTTATCTATTACATAAAATGTGTCGTTGTTAGCTTATTAAGACTTTATGACATATAAACCTATAATTAAAAAGTACTGATATTATAAAAATATTGTGTAACTTTACATATATGTAGGTATTAAATATTTTAAATAAAACCGTACATACAGTCTACATGTGTAATGTTGCTAAGTGAACAAATTCAACTAACAATAAAAAATAAAATATCATGAAAGTGCATTTTTTATTTCAAAATATTCCTGCTATTCTGACATTCCTGAAAACATTTCCGTTTTCATAGTTCGGTGGAACTCCGAAGACAGGTGGTAGTGGCAAGACAGGTTAATCCGATTTGAAAAAATCTTTAAGGTTCAAGGCACACTGACTTTGCGTCAGTGTGTCAAAGCGCACCGAAGCGAGAATCGTTACTGTACAACAATATTGTACATAGCATATTTCTACAACGTGATGCAAATGAGTGCTCGAAAACCGGACACTTCGACTCTTTTTCAGTGTACCTCGACCCTTAGGCCACGAATACGAAGCGGGGCGGCAGCTGCGGAGGCGCGGCGCGGCGGCAGCGTACGAGCGATGCGCACCAGTCTAGCGGTGCCTTTTAACGACTGACGAATCTAAATGCCCGCCCACGTGATGGGGCAAATTATGAATTAATAATTTTTATAGGACACCGATATGGAACAGCAACGATACATTTCTCATTTAAACACAACACTACGACGATCTAGCGTCGCGCGATCTGCCCGCTGGCATCGAGACCAAGTCTGCGCTGCCGCGCCGTTCCCCGCATTATCTGTGATACGAATTTACACCAAGTTTTTATGATAAATTGATACCTATAATAAGTGACGAAAAGCAACGAAACGACAAGGAAAAATTAGTTTGTATGTGTAATAATATAACATCTACAAATAAAACCATATTGAAAAAGTCTGCCATCATCGCGGCCATAAGACAAGAACTTTATTCCCGATTGCCACCTGCGACTGGAAATACTGGGTGACTGGGAATATTCGCAGTAAAACTCGTTGAAGACGATTTTAAAGGGATCCAGTTAAAAAGACGTCTTGAGCGGGAAATCGTACTACGCGGGTTAGGGAAAATAAGACNTCTGACCGCCATCATCGCGGCCATAAGACAAGAACTTTATTCCCGATTGCCACCTGCGACTGGAAATACTGGGTGACTGGGAATATTCGCAGTAAAACTCGTTGAAGACGATTTTAAAGGGATCCAGTTAAAAAGACGTCTTGAGCGGGAAATCGTACTACGCGGGTTAGGGAAAATAAGACGTATTATGTACTTTCATCTAAAGCTTTTAGCCATTCTATGAAACTAAGGCCAGTCATCCAAGCTCGAGTTTGTGCATCAAATATTACAGAGAGCGATCTCACGATTTTGATGAAAGGTCCTTTTTTCGAATTTGAACAAAGACAACTGACATTCTATCAGCGAATCCGATTGTCGAAATGCCCAAATATAAGGGTATTGATCATGTAACATTTCGATAGCGTTTGTCAATCCCATACATTTTTGACGCCTCGCTACCACTGATGGAATGTCACTCAGGGACGAACTAGGCTGGAGGAGCTCTGGTTTTCCCCCAAACCTCGCGTCCTGGGCGGGCCCCAGTATTGTGATAAATGGGATATTATCGGAAAATAATGCAATATCATCATCATCATCAATCATATCAGCCGAAAGACGTCCACTGCTGGACATAGGCCCCCAACCGGTCCTGTGCGTCTCGCATCCATCGGATACCCGCGACCCTCACCAAGTCACCGGTCCACCTTGGGCCTTCAACGCTACGTTTTCCAGAACGAGAACGCCACTCTAGAACTTTTCGGCTCCATCGACCATCTGTTCTGCGAGTAATGTGCCCTGCCCACTGCCACTTCAGTTTGGTGATCTTTCGGGCTATGTCGGTAACCTTGGTTCTCTTGCGGACATCGTATTTTTTTATTCGATCACGCAAGGAACCTCCGAGCATTGCCCTCTCTATTGCCCTTTATGAGGCCCATTGTGAGCGACCACGATTCGAGTCCATAAGTCATCACTGGCAACACGTACTGGTTATAGACTTTCGTCTTGAGACACTGTGGTACGTGAGACGAGAAGATACCGCGTAACTTCTCAGCCAAGTCGGATTCGACGATTGACTTCTTTGTCGAAGTTAGCCCTACCTAACTGGACCGTTTGTCCCAGGTAGATGTACTTTTCTACTACTTCTAGTATAGTCTCCGATCTTGACAGGGATGGGTGCTACATGGGTAATTACCATGACCTTGTATTTGTCCATGTTCATTTTAAGATCAACTCTTTCAGAAACTCTACTGAGGTCATCGAGCATTGTAAAGAGGTCCTCCATAGTCTCAACCATGAAGACTATATCGTCGCAAATCGAAGGTGTTCCCTTTACAGTTTAAAACCTTGAAGACAGGATGCTTTTCTTCTTTCTTCTTTGCGGCCATGTGCAGTTTCGGATGAATCAATGACGTGTCCCTGCCTCACACCCCGCTGCAGGAGGATAGGTTTCGAGGTCTGATCCTGAAGTCGGACTGACATGTTGGTGTTTTCGTACAAACGCACCTTGATGTACCGATAGTCGATCTTGCACCGTTGGAGAGACTGGAGCACAGCTCAAGTCTCGATCGAATTGGAGGCTTCCTTGTAGTCCGAAAACGCTAAGCAGAGGGGTAGATTATACTCTTCGGTCTTCTGTATATCCCGCCGCAGCGTATGTATGTCTACGGTGCTAAAGCCTTTTTGGAATCCAACTTGTTTGGGAGGCTGGAAGTCATCAAACCTGCGCGAGATGGGTCGTGATAACTGAAAAACAGCTTGTAGATATGGCTCAGAAGTGTCTCGACTGATGAAGTCTACTCTCCGTCCAGCACAGATCTAGATCCAAAACCCAAAAGCTTTCACTTCAAACTTCGTTTCAAGTGCCTAGGGAGCTCCGTGGACGAATACAACGATAGGTCCGTGGAAACTATCTACATAATAATATACGGTCAGGTCTAAGTTCTTCAAGACTCACCGTACAGACAAGAAGCGGCTCTCTGATTCTAATCTCAAGCTCATGAAGGAGAGGCGGGAGATGATTCTGCAGTGTTCAGACGATGCGTGCAAATACTGATCAATACGGCAGCTCAATAGACGGATCTCCAAGTCCTTGAAAAGCGACCTCCACCGCTTTTATACTAAAAAGATTAAAGACACGATAGAGAATAAGGGCTCCAAGGTCTTTGCAAGAGATCTGTCTATAAGGCAGAGCCAACTCACGAAACTAAAGACTGACGATGGCAGAACCATACCCGCATAATCGAAGCTTCTGAGATCGGAAGATCGAGACATTCTATGGATAGTTGATATCGTACGTTACACGACACGATGACTAAACGATCTGCGAATCTAGCTAACGACCCAAGAGCTAGATTGTCCCGGCACTAAACCAAAGACATCCCGAACGTCATGTATGAGATTAAGATGGCTCTGAAGTAGCTTAAAACAACAAGGCGTCGGGTGAGTACGGAATTACGGCCGTGTTCCTAAAGGCGGGTGGAAACGATCCTTAAGGCCTTTCTGAAACTGTTCGATTCCGTCATGCATTGGTGTAGTGGTACTCTTCTTTAAGAAGGGCGACAATGCCCTGCTTAAGAATTGCATTCTTAGCCAATGCATTATACAAATGATTAATTCGATTGATGGTAGGGGCAACCAAACATTAAAGATCTCTTTTAGGAGGAAAATAAATTTGTACGAAGGATTAAGAAAAAAAAACCTATCAGTTTAGATTTTTTCGTACTTAAATAGGAGGAACTTTCTTGAGTGATGCAGGAAACTTCAAAAAAATTAATGTATAATGCAAGAGCTAGCTAAGGTCAAAAATGTCAGCAACACATTTCGGATAGATTTTTGATTTTCTATAAAAAAATAAGCATAATTTATTTATTTATATATTATATTTATGAAGATATTTATTGGCATTTAAATCAACACAAACATCACATAGGGTTTCTTAATAATTACTTAAACTATTTTAATATAAAACACAAACAATACACAACTACCATTTTTTGGATCCACTTAGCAACAACACATGTGCAGCGCACAGTTGCCCACAATACTCAGGGGACTGTTGTACCGCACACGACGTAGCAACAATGCAGATCTATTACGCACTATTGCAAAAAAAACTAAAAAAANGCGGTACAACAGTCCCCTGAGTATAATAGATCTGCATTGTTGCTACGTCGTGTGCGGACACGACGTAGCAACAATGCAGATCTATTACGCACTATTGCAAAAAAAACTAAAAAAACAAGCTTTTATAGAAAAATCCAACAAAAAAACAGAAAATAAAATTTAATAAATTTGATTAAGAATAATGTACAAAAGAAATGAATGTACATTATTGTTAAAAAGCGTGGGGTGCATTTAAAGTGAAGATATTATCAAAGTGATGATTCTTCTACTCATTATCTGTCAATAAAATGTTTATAAATATTGACACTATGCACCCCACGCTTTTTTTGTTTTTTAGTTGGATTTTTCTATAAAAGCTTGTTTTTTTAAACATTTTTTTTTTTTTAAAGGTTATTTAAATAGAATATGTGTGTTTTTGTGAACAATAAAAAAGTGTGTATTTATGGATNTATAACTAATAGTATAAAACTATTGACACTATGCACCCCACGCTTTTTTTGTTTTTTAGTTGGATTTTTCTACAAAAGCTTGTTTTTTTTAGTTTTTAAACTATTTTTTTTTGTCAAAGGTTATTTAAATAGAATATGTGTGTTTTTGTGAACAATAAAAAAGTGTGTATTTATGGATAATGTTTTGCTTTGTTAGAATATTTTTTAATTTTAATTAATTAATTCTGGCGAATCTAATTAGGATAATCGGATATTTTAATTGAATTCTTGCATTGTCATTGATCCTTGACAGGTGTGCAAATTTTGGACTAAATCTGATCGTTCAAAGTAGGGCAAAATCGAGCTCAAAAGGGTCGGTTACATACATACATACANCTTGACAGGTGTTCAAATTTTGAACTAAATCTGATCGTTCAAAGTAGGGCAAAATCGAGCTCAAAAGGGTCGGTTACATACATACATACATACATACAGGTGAAGCTAATAAAAGCGTGTTGAAAAGTCATCGGTACGCGCTGCTACGACAACAGTATACTAAAAGCATTGTTGTGTTGTACGCACAGAGCATTGTACGTTTTTTGCGTATTTCTGGTCCACAANACTAATAAAAGCGTGTTAAAAAGTCATCGGTACGCGCTGCTACGAGCACCTCTGACGCGCTGCAGAACCGCGACAGCGACAACAGTATCCTAAAAGCATTGTTGTGTTGTACGCACAGAGCATTGTACGTTTTTTGCGTATTTCTGGTCCACAAACTGCACACACACACACACATATACACACACATTTAGCAAATCATCTAACCAGCATGTTGCATCACATGGCTAATGGCCTGCGCTCTCTCTGCATATCACAGTTATCACGTGTACAGTGCCACAATCCGTACCCAGTGACCAAGTTACTTAAACTATTTAACCCTATTTAGGGCTGTACCACATAACGAAGAATTATGGAAGTAACTTCGTAGACTGATACAGGATAGCACAAATACTTACTAAGTACATGCAAGAGCAAGCAAAGCGAGCTCGCAAATTTTTGCACCGCGACTCGAATCCGTTTCATTTTCTTTTAGAGTGTCTTTTAGAGTCATACAAGGAAAGTGACATTTAGAGACATACAAGAAATGTCAAGAAAGATTTTTGTATCCCACCACGAATTGGTTTCATTTTCTTTAATTGAAGAAACGTTATAGAAGAAGCGAACAAGAAAAATGGCCGTAAGTAAGTCTTCGATAAGACCCGGGCCCTACGCTGCGCGGGCCCGCCTGGGAAGCCCCGCAAGCCAGGTCCATAGGCCCGCGTAAGTTAGGGCCCGGCTGTCAGACGCTAGTCCGAATGTGAAATTAACTAGAGCCTCGGCAGGCCCATATTCGTAAGACTGTTGACATAAGAAACCGCAATTCTATATCGGTTACAACAATATTGCACATAACGAAAACATAAATGGTAACAAAAAACGTTCAAGTCGTAATTTCATTTCGGTGATAGTCAATGTCAAAATGTGTGCAAAATGTAGGGTGAGGTTTTTGACAGAAGTAGAAAGAAAGAAAGAAAGAATAAAGAAAGAATAATATTTATTTAGCACTTACATGAAACACGCACGGTACATAGAAATAAAAAAAAATAAAAAAATATAGGTATGCTAAGAACTAAATGTGTGTCTCACGGCTGCACTAAAAAGGTCCATTTCAGCGAAATGTCAGACAGACTGATGCTGTCTGACGCTGGTTTTCTAATGAACCCTTGAATGGACGAGTGGCGGTTCATTCTGCTTCTTCGAATGTCCCTTAAAATACGATAATTGCCCCTCTGATTGATGTATCTCATTTAACAAGGGCATTAGGAAATCGCTAGCTAAGCGATGGTTGCGTTGCGTTGGTTAAGTATATTTCGTAACTTTGACGTCATACATTTTATCTTGTCAGTGCCTGGCCGCTCGCCCTGTCCGCTTTGTATATCAAGTCCCTCACTGTATTGAATTTGGCAGACGATTTAACAAGAAGTTGAAAAAATGCTTTGAAGGCGTTGCGCGTTGGTATAAAACCGACAGATGGTTGATCCGTCGGTTTTATACCAAAGCCTTCAAAACTTTATCTAAAAAAAGGGAAATACTTTCCGTCTTCTTTTGAGAAAGTCATGTTACTTGTAAAATTCTTGCCGGCAAAGCTACCTCTGAGTAAAAACTACTGGCACCGAAACTCTAACAAAACATATTTCATCGAGAAGATATAGAAATAAAAATGCTCACAGCCTCTGGAATAAACAAAAACACAAATCAATCCAAATCTTTTTTTAAAACAGATTAAATACAGTTTGCTAAAACTACATTTCTCCATTTCATAGTTCTAATCTTGTTTGTAAAGTTCCGCTTCAAAATCTTATCCAATTTGAACGGCTCAAACTTCGGCGCCTAAAGAAGCCTCACTAAGCTCCATTCCCTGAGAGGGTTCAAAGGAGTAATGAACGAGTTTGTCGTTGTTATGACGGGACGACGAGTGTTTCCCATCCGCACAATTTGTCCTCCGCACCCCCCTCAGACTTGAAACCGCACCCCCCGAATCCCGCTCGCAAAGCCAGTCGCACTAGTTCACTGGGTCAGAAGCACGTCGCTACGCAGTCTACGATAACATCGATACTTTAAGCTACAGTGGAACTTTTACTAAAATTACTGTAAGTTATTTTGGAAAAATTCTTTTCGACTTGTCGCGATCTTTTTCAGCTTGTGACACCTATTATAATTGATAGCCCTAAGGAAATGTTGTCACTTTTCATGAATTTCTTATATTATCATTAAATTTTGATATTGGGACCGGTTATGATAGGTGTAGAACTGATTACTGTTGAAGTAGATGCATTTATAGGTGAAGACCGCAAATCAGCAAACATAAGGTGCAACTTTCATATGCTAATTGGAGCGATGGTTTTCGCCAAGCGGCTGCTAGCAGCAGGATAAAAGTCGCTGAGAATCAAGATGACTGACGTGCAATTGGAGTAGCCTAAAGTCAACAGTGGATTGCTGTAGGTGGAGACGGTGACCATGCAACAAAATATAATCACATTTCCCAAATTATCAAACAACAGCCCGAGAACAATATAGCCAATTACTAAATCAACAGGGGCGAAAGCTTTCTAAAAAATGTTGTGATTCACCCAGACGCGATGTGGCGTAGACAGGGCGCAGACGGTGGGTAGGCAAAAGTTCTCACCCTCTTACCAACAGATCCCCGCCCGGGTTCCGTTCAGTTCAGTCTCGCTCGGAAGTTCAAGCAGGGTGCACGCTCGGTCCCGATCCAAACGACGACGTATTCGCTAAACTTTTGGGAAAAAATAAAGTTTCTGCAAAATGGCTTTGTATTTTTGTACTCCCAAAGATTTCTGGTTTCTTTTAGCACTAGCGCTGGAGTATCTTCAAAAGATGACCAGTCATATGTTTATATATCTTTTCTTTCATTCCAAGAGAAGAAATCGAGGTAAGCAATGCATAATTTAAGCATTTAACTTCTCTAGCACAAGCTGTAGCTCTTCAGGAAGCGACCGATGCTTCGAGCGGTAAGGTAAGTAAAGATTAAAATTTGATTGGACAACTAGGTGAATTTTAGCGTGCCATAGGGGCCACGTGCCACAGGAGAGAATGTAAGAAGACAAGAGAAAGAACACGTGCTGTACCGAGCCCAAGTATCACGCATTAAGAGCAAAAAGACGATGATGAAGGCAAAAAGGCACTCCAATGCTGAAACTGATTCTCCGAGAGGAGAAAATCTGGTGTATTTGAGATTTGGTGCTGTAGGAAAATGTTACTAATTCCCTGGACTGCATTCTGCACCAATGATCTTATATCCCGCCGCCTTAAGGTACAAACTTTACTACCTGCCTGTAAAAGAGACCTGGAGATCCTCGATCACATCGCGACAAAAGAGGGAAACAAACTGGAACAACTATTGGTTACTGGCAAGAGCCCGAAGAGTCCACTGTTTAGATGGGCGGTCCAAATTTGCTCATCCTTGGACAAAAAACCTCATGCATGATGCACATCACAATGCCATAGATAGACACAGATGTCTATGGAACGCCAAGAAAACGACTTTACGTCTGGCAGCTCCATACCATCAGTAATGAGGAATACGACGCGAAGAGGAGGGGGACAGAAATCGTAATCAAGAAGATGACTGTGTCAAATAGTTTGTTAAAAGATGTGCTTATAATTTAGAATTATTATGGTCAGCTGTGGGTGATTTACGGTTTAAACAGAAATACAAACAATAAAATGACTCTTAGTAATTAGTGACCATTCGTAAAGACAGATTCTTATGGAGAACAGACAAGGAACTCCATAGCTGTTGCTCGATGAAGGCCTATGACCATCTTCTTCCATGTACAACTCACCGTACTGACTTCATTCCTTTTTCTTTCTTCTTTATTTCTCTATCCGCTTCCCCAGGGAACAAGTCAGCCAACCGATTAAACCTTGAAAATTGTAGTTCTCAAGAAATTAGCAGTAGCATCGCCGCAGCGCAAAATTTTTACTCATTAATGGTTTGTACCAATTATTAAAATATATGTACATATATTATATTCGTGTATTTGTTTGAGTATACTATAATTATGTTGTATTCATAGTTTTGACTCAACATTTGGTGACCAGTGATGAGTTTTGGCCGTAAGGTGTGCTATATCAGCGTTCCCGCGGCCGGCTACGCGACGCCTTGCAACATAACACGACGCCGTCACTTCCTGTGCAGTAGTTTTTAAGTTTGGTTTATCAAATATGTATTAGTTTATAATTATTGTTTTTATACTTATTATGTTTTATGGGCCTTAGTTGCCTGAAATAAAGGATATATTATAATTAATATGTATGTATATCTTTGTATTAAATAAATGTTATTTGCGTTTTGTTTCTACATTTCTTCAACCACTATTTGTCTCTTCATCCGCCAAAGGTTGACTTATAGAAAATGCCTTAAGCTTCAAAATTCCGCCTTTGTACATTCGTGTGCCTAATGTAAGCAATTTATAACTCGCCCCCTCTCACCATATCACAGCTCGAGACCCTTGATCATGATTCAGGAGAGTAAGTGTTGGAATAGCCTCTTCTCATTATAAGGATTAGGTCTTAAAGTGATTTGGTACACGCACAAAATAATTGGAAATACTTTTACATTCCAAACAGCTAGCCTGGGGTCTTTTACGGGCGGGCGTTTTGAGGGTATGTCTTTATGTAAAACTTTGACGGTAAAAAAGTGCTGGCACTCAGCCTAATTTGAATAAATGACTTTTGATTTTGATTTTAAGTCAAGTCAAGTCAAAGCATTTATTTCAAATAAACCATTATCAGGTACTTTTGAATTGTCAAANCAAAAAGTGCTGGCACTTCGCCTAATTTGAATAAATGACTTTTGATTTTGATTTTAAGTCAAGTCAAGTCAAAGAATTTATTTCAAATAAACCATTATCAGGTACTTTTAGATTGTCAAAGTCAGTCCGTCAAAAACATGAAGCTATTTGCACTTTCGAAAGCGTAGGTCTCTAAGGAGAAGAACGTGCAAGAAACTCCACGGACACTCTTTTAAATCATTTTAAGTTTACAAAAATCCTGGTTACATTAACCTTGTTGCTTCTATATATGAGAACAATGTAAAGAAAGAAAAAAAAAACAATTTATAGCATCAAATATTAAAATGAGGCAGTGGCAACTAAGGGATGACCAACTGACGGCGCCCGTTCACGAACATGACGCGTGCATCAGCACCATTCAGCTCAACCATTTTGANTCACGAACATGAACGCGTCATGTTCGTGAACGGGCGCCGCATCAGCACCATTCAGCTCAACCATTTTGAAGGGAACTGAATGATCTGATGCACGCGCCACCATCAGCGAGACATTGGAGTGAGCATGACACACCCTCAACTGCCCCTACTATTTCATGTCAAACAAGGAAACTATCTATTAACATGATGGTCCATGGTCCTCACATTTACAGAACTTGAAATAAAAATTGCTTCTACATTATATAAAACTTCATAGTTTTATATAATGTAGAAGCAATTTTCTTAATTTTCTTTTCTTTTTCTGTCTTTTCAGAAAAAGAAAAGTTTATTCCAAACAAAATATAAGATTATGCGGAATAGTATTATTATTAGACATAAAAGAGGGTGAGCATCTCTTCNTTTATGCGGAAAACTATTATTATTAGACATAAAAGAGGGTGAGCATCTCTTCCAAATATAAAACCTAACTAGTGGAACCAAGCGGCTGAGGCTGTGAAGCAGGACCGGCATTTAGCAAAGCATTTTATCAAGGATATAATCTTCCAGTTTATAATATGCCTGTCTACATAGAGTGCGTTTTATGCATGTTTTAAACTTTTCCTCATTCAGTTCGAGAATCTCACGTGGTATTTTATTATAAAACTTAACACAATATCCCATAAAAGNCTTTTCCTCATTCAGTTCGAGAATCTCACTTATTATAAAACTTAACACAATATCCCATAAAAGAAGTGTCTCTAGAAAAATTTGCTGCATCGGCGCTCAATAAGTGACTGATATTGACTTGATGGGTGAATTGCGCTATCAGCCAANCTCTAGAAAAACTTGCTGCATCGGCGCTCAATAAGTGACTGATATTGACTTGATGGGTGAATTGCGCTATCAGCCAATCAACGCAAGATATCACACGGCAGTTATGATAAACTGCATTACTGCCCTTTTGAACTTAGGTCAATCATTTGGCAAACCTTTATCCAACGGGTCGGCGACCAATCCCTCCGGATTTGACTCAATACTAGTTTTCTAAATTGAACAAGCTTCTAACTACCCGTTATGACTGTCAAAGATCTACAAATAACAGCTGAGATCAACAGCATAAACCTAATATAATTAAAGTCGGCGCAACATGTTTTATTCCATATTTTTGTACAATCGTTACCTCAGCAGTCATCCCCTGCCTGCGTGTCTTCTTTCATTTGTGAAAGACTTTTGTCACCTATCTTTACCTTGGTCTTCCCATACTCTTATAGCTTGAGAAAAGGTTTTGGTTAGTTTTTAGAACTTGTTTTAATCTTAATTTTATTTTTTAATACTCAAAAAAAATTACACATATTACATACAATTTCTCGGTGCGACTTTCAGGCTTCCTTCCCCTTATACAATAAACTAAAAATATTTGATTATAAGATTCAAGAATTATTTTTAATATTGGACAATATCAGTTCTTGTTTTTTATTTGCTTTTGACTTCATCAAGATGTGAGTACCAAGGCGTGGTCCTGTGGAATATTTTTTTGAAGGATTTGAAATTAGGAAGTCCATGACTTTTTTTCAAGTTACAACTGTAGTCAGTTGGTGTCTTGCATTTAGTTTCGACTGCGTAGAACACAGTATTTGGCATGTAGTATGCCCTTGGCAACGGTGCAATATTATTAATAGATAAGATGTCTGTTTCATTCAACTTCTCCTGTGCGATCGAATTTGTTTCTACTGGCTTTTCGTTCTCTCGCATTACCTTAACAAGATCTTCAAGTTTGTCACTTTTATTTTTTTTTATAATTTTACTATTTGTTTGCACTACCTTTGAAGCAAGCCACTTTGGTATTTCTGTTAAGTACACGTGATCATATCTTAGGTTCACAAAATCTGTTACTTTGCTGAATGCAGACGCACCATTGTTATTTCTGAATAGTGGAACAACTTTGGCATAGGTGTCACCGAAGCGAGTCTTGATGTCTTTTCTGATCGCAATGATGATTTCTTCTGGAATACGTCCTCCACTGACCATTTGGTGTCCTTTTCCATCATTATAAAACAATGCCGTTGCCAACAAATAAGCTTTATTCTCTGTTAGAGCAACAGAAGCAAAGGACAGCAATGCCATGGGTATTAAAATATACCTGGAAAACATTGAATTTAATCAAGACGTCTTCTGAAACCTTATTAAAATAACGACTTGGAACCCAGCTTGCTATAATACCTAACTACCCGCTGCCCCTGACCCGTCTCTTACTTATCCCCAATAAAAAGTATCTATCTATAATACAGCTAGTACTATGTGAATTATCGCAATCGTATCAGGACTTCCAGAGATTTTCTCTTCCAAATAAAATGTTCCATTTCAATAAATTAATTGACATAAATAATCCCTTAACCGTCTTTTGCCATACGTTAGCAGTATGAAAACAGCAGTTCACAAACGGAACATAACTCAAATAGATTCATACTTCTACTAAAGGAGAACGTTTTCAATAGATACGACGACTGGCAGTTATCTTCAAGTTACCAGTTACGTAAGTACCACCTCGTTAGTATCATGCAATTTAAATTGTATGTATTGGTCTTACATTTAGATAAGATCAATTCATATTTCATGTAGAGAGAAAATTATACTTTGTGAAATCTTTTAAATCCAACTTTAATTAAAACAAAATTATTTGTCTTAAACTACTTACGTCTTCATTTTCTCAATAGCAGTTTTTACTAAAAAATCAATTACCATTGGACATAAAAACAAATGAAAATTTACATCTGATCGATTTAATTATAGTATAAGTAGTTCTTTAATTCAGGATGAGTGATTAATTAGTAAATAGCGATTAAAACGTGTTACGTGTAATTTAACACTTGAATCATAATCATTTTATCGTTAATTGGTAATTTCGTGAATGCAGGTAAGCGTACTTATCAACATATTTACCAATGTGTTGAACCCCTGAGTATTATCTCCTTCAAAGCCCTGATGCAATCAAACTGTCAAATTTATTCCCAAGTAAGGTAGGTACTTACTGTGGAATATGATTGAGACACCCCCAAAACGCCTAAGTTCCACTCCACACTAAAAAATCGTCAGTAACTCGATTAAAATATTCAGAAAACCAATTCTATACGTAAAACACGTTCAAATTCAAGTCACAATAACATCTCAATGATATAAACCTTTTGAACGCCATTGTAACGTATACATGACAAGAAAGCCCGTGCCCTGTACGCCAAACGTCACAAATATGTGACAAAAAGTACGGCGACTTTGTGGCTTGGCGTCGGGGGCACGCCGATGCGTTTATAATCTGGCGTTCACAAGGTTAATGCCAAATACTTGTCAAAATGTAAGGAACTTCTTTGAGGTGTGTTCTACAGATGTCGACTGCGAGGCACATTACCCTCCATTGTCAAAAAAACCTTATTTTTCATACATTGACAGATTGCGTCAGCGATGTTGCCGTTGCTTGAAAGTTAGTAGAATTGGCACTTAGAATTGTTAGTATGTGTTTAACAATGTCATATGTTTTAAACAGGTTTTTTTTTGTTTTTAGATCGTTTTCTTTTTCATCATTTAAACGTTACTCGACAAAGTTTCTGTGAGGTCACTTAACAAGATTCTTAGATTATTTTCTTGTGGTATTTCCGTCCGTGTTATTATTATGTCTGCAGGCAGCTAACCTTTTTTTTTTAAATAATGTCGCCCCACACTAGGATTGCTCCAGTATTGTGGGTGCGTATACGAACATACAAAGTCAAAAACAGCCAGACCCGGGACACGGGTCTGTAGGCCATACACATGATTATTCCGTACGGGAATCGAACCCGCGACGCGCAGCGCAGCAGTCAATCGCTCAACCACGGCGCCAACCGTGCCGTCAAACTTGCCACTACTTACTTTTAAATAATGTCGTGAGTGTGCTGAATAGACAATTAGTGTACACCACACTCGTAAGTATGTCATAAGCTTAATAATGCGCACATTAGAAATAAATATTGGCAGTGCAGTGGAAAAATTTATATTTTTGCCTGTATACCAAAAAACTTTGTTGAGTGTACTTACCTGGTACTTTGATGACTGCCGTTCGATTATGTAAACATGTCGAAATCGTGATCACGTAGTGAGCTTTCATTCCATCTTGATTAAATGGATTGACAGCTCACCTCGTGATCACTTCACCCAAGCCTTCACTTCGATATGTTTACAGAATCGACCGGCTGTTCTACTCTGTACTCTCAAAACATTTAGCACTGTATTACGCAAACATTGGATAAATCAATTCTTTTTAAAAGAGCAACCGTGGTATTTCTTACTGGTTGCCGAATCGTGCATTAGCTTATGTAGTGGCAAACATAGAAAAAAGGTTTATAGTTCGACGGGTATGTCAAAGGGCAATGGAGCGCAGTATTTTAGGTTTAAAAAGAATTGACAGAATACGGAACACCACGCTGCGCTCCAAAACAGGTATCATTGACGTGGGCCAAAAAGCTGCCAGGCTGAAATGGGACTGGGCGGGTTACACCAACCGCATGCATAGTGACCGCTGGGCAAAAGTCTCCACGCAATGGGTGCCAGAGGATGGACAGCGTCGCCGAGGCCGACCCAGAAAGCGGTGGCTAGATGATTTGGATGCACACCGCGAAGGCTGGTTCGAGGTGGTGCAAACAAAAAATAACTGGAAAGATAAGGAGGAGGCTTTTGCCCAGCAGTGGGACACAATAGGCTAAGGAAAAAAAAAATTGTTCGACACATTCTATGTACAAGCTCAAAGCGATTTCCATGTTTACAAAGTCGCAGTGCCGCAGGTCTATAATATTTACTCTTTTACATCATTTTACTATTCGCAGGACTAGATTAGAATCTAGTCCTTATAGTGGAGTGCCCGGGGAGCTTGATCTCAGAATCCAATTACTGTGAATGCTTTGTAGACAAAATACTAAAATGTTTACCATTATTTTTGTTGCTCTTTTTTTAAATTGATTTTATTAAACGGCGGTGAGAAAAAATGGTCCATGTATCCAACAGCAATGAGTTTTGTATTTTCTGAAAGGGTTTTTTAGGCTCTTTATTTCAGATTTAGAAGCTGTGGTTAATTGTGTCCTAGTTTTAAAATATTGGGGTAGGTAAATACACATTCTTGACGAGTTAAGATAAACCAAGTAACGAATAGTAATGTTTTGTGAAAGAGCTTTTTAAGTTCTTATTTTATTTATTTATTAAAACTTTATGCACAAGTAAAATCACTGTACAAAGGCGGACTTAATGCCTTAGGCATTTTCTACCAATCGACCTTAGGGTGGTGCAGAGACAACATGGCAGGTGCAATTTAAAAAAAAAAACTAAAAATAGAGAGAAGTAAAATAAAATAAAATTATAAATACATAATTACATACAGACACTTAAACAAAGTTATTAAGAAAAAACGAATCCAACGAATTAACGCTGTGATGATTCTACCAACTTCTTGCGAATGTGCTCACGTGCCTTCACCTTAAAGGACAACCGACTTGTGTCATGGAAACTACGATCAATTATGTCCCAGTTTTGAAATATTGGGAAAAATGTACACACGCAGTTTACGATGACTAAGGATGAACCGTGCTACCAAGAGCATAGAGGCACACTGTCAAAGGGGCTTCTTAAGGAAGTATTCGTACCAAGTTGGAAGAATATTGGCCCAAGGAATAACATTTTTCATATAAAGAAGTTTCCGTGGGAGTTTCCTAAAATCCTTTCTTAACTGACGTCTCCTACTTATAACCTATCTACGCGCCGTGTTTTTAATTTCAATTTCATCTCCATAGGTCAAGTAGTTTTCGAGATTTTGTGATTAATCAGTAAATGACCTTTCGTTTTCATATTATAGAAGATAGCTTCTACCAGCGGTTGAGCCTGTGTTATAGCTGAAAAATATTCCAAGGGAACATACTCCCAGGCGAAAAAGTATCATGAGCCATTGGGCTCATGGGGAAAAGCTTAGAATTGTCCAGGCTTTTCCCTAGCGCCAAGTTTCATCAAAATCTAATCAAATAAAAATCAATAGTTCAGACGTTGTGACGTGAAGAGGTAACAAATAGACAGACGGAGCTATTTTCACATTTATAAAATTATAATGGTTTTTTGCACAAAACTGTTCCAATAAGCCTGTATCGCATCAAATTATTTGTTTACTACTGTATTTTTTGACGTGACAACGTCTAATAAATCGATGAAAGCCGGCTGCACGCACGAAAAAGGATGACTCATTGGAACGTTATGCTCATTGTAACGTTACGATAATTTCATCAATGTTTTGTTATGACGTTGTCACGTTAAACTATCGTCCGTAAACCGACTTTACAGACAACCATTTTTTTAAATATAATTTTTAAATAAAAGCAACGAGTTTTAATTGGTAAACTTTGTTATATACCTTATTAATAATACAATCCAATAGGTTCCATAATCATACGTTCACAGTAATTGAATTCCGAAGTTTTCTTACTTATACTATAGACGCTAAAGGCATTCCACTAGTCCATTACATTGGTCAAACCAACCTTCCTGACATTCTGCATGAAATAAAACTCCAGGTTGTCTGGAAGAGATCGCGGAATGCGATAAGGCCACCACTTTTTTAGTTTAAGATTTTCTGTATGTTTTGATTTAATTTGGTGTACAATAAAGTATTCACCGGAAAATTGCAGTCTCCATAAGATTGTAGTATATCTTGATTAGCTTATAATTTCCTCGATATATTAGATTAGATACGGCGTTTGCCATGTTCCGGTGACATAATTATGTTAATGAACAAAATATAAAATTCCTAAACAGTTTTTAATGTTGGGTTTCCGTTCCGAATGTACAGACGCCAGCACATCAAGCAACCCGAAATTTTCGAAATTCCCCAAACTATCTAGACCCTAAAACTGTAGAAATAAAGTTGAAAATCGATTATACAGAAATTTGCGCGGGTACATCTTGTATGTTCTGATTCAGTTGAAGCTGCCAGCGTATTAAGTTAAACGGGCTTGTTCCCCTACGAGCTCTCATGGTCATAGGTACTAGTTGAGATCATCATCCTCATCATATCAGCCGAAAGTCGTCCACTGTTGGATGTAGGCCTCCCCCAAGTGTCGCCACAACAACCGGTCCTAGGCGTCTCGCATCCATCGGCTACCCGCGACCCTCACCAGGGGGACTACTCTCTAAACCCGAAGTCCGTAGTTTCGGGCTTAGTTGCGGGCGTATTCTACTCCGTATCACCTACGGACTTACGATTCTTAGATCTTTCTAAGCTTCTTAGTTCGGGTTCTTGACTAATCGTAAGTCCGATACGGAGTAGAATACGCCCGCAACTAAGCCCGAAACCACTGACTTCGGGCTTAGAGAGTAGCCCCCCAGGACATTGGTTCACCTTGTGAGGCCTTCTAACGCTACGTCTTCCGGTACGCGGTCGCCACTCTAGAACTTTTCGGCCCCATCGACCATTTATTCTACGAGCAATGTGCCCTGTTGAATCACGAGTTGATTCAATTAGTTTTAAAGTACCTATGTTATTTATCGACTTGTTGTTTTGATTTATTNATTCTACGAGCAATGTGCCCTGTTGAAACACGAGTTGATTCAATTAGTTTTAAAGTACCTATGTTATTTATCGACTTGTTGTTTTGATTTATTTCATTGTTACTTTTCAGTTTTTTTGAAGCGGAATATTAATATTTTGCCTATTTACTATGAATAACGCTGTTGATTTCATAACAGGTAATTTTAAGCGTCATTAGTAGGTAGGTAGTATTTTCTATTGTGTATTTGTTTGGTGTTCCAAGTTTATGCAACAATTTTTTTTTAACATACGTTTATAATTAGTAAGGTCAAAACCACAGTATATCTATCTAGCTCATCTTGTCCCACTGGTGGGCAAAGGCGTCCCTCTCCCTTTTCCACACAACTTTTGCTAGTTTGCTAAAACCACAGTTCATCTGCCTAGCCTTTCCCAACTATATTCATTCTAATCAAACCGGATTCAGCTGAATTCCAATAAGGTAGGTTCTATCAGATTACGGGGCGAAGGTCATGATTTCCATTTGTAAAAGTCAAGAAATAATACCAGTATTTTACGTGAAGCGGCTGCCTACCAGGCCTCCACAACCCATTTAAACTAAGTAACACGGTATTTCTTGGCAAGACGAGTCAGATTTACTTCTGACAATCCGTAACGACTGCCAAAGAAAGGCGAAACTCGGTATGTTAAGATGGTCACCCATCCACATCCCAACCTCGGCGAGCGTTGCTTAACCTTGATCGACCCGTGCGGCTGTTATTCTTTAGCCACGAGCTTCACAAAACCATAGTATACAACATATATCTTATAATTAACGCGTGTAAAATCAACGTAATACACCGTCGACATAAGAAAGATACCTACTATAAAATCAAGAGAATGATTAAACAAAAGTTTGACCAATCTTTCAGATTATGGACTCATGATTGACCAACACCCAAAAGTTCGTTAAATGTGTGTTTCTCTAATAATTATCTATGCCTTTGTAGCGTAGTTAATATACATAATATATTGCACGAGTCATGGCCTTCTGACCTTTTCAAGCACACTGCAATACTATTCTAGGAAGTTGGTCGAGCGGGTCGATACCAACTGCGCGTTACACGAGCCGCGCGTTGAAATTCACTTTTACATTACGTAACTTCAGTTTCCAATTAATATTTTGTATCCACATGTTTTCAGTTCGTTAAATTAATGTTTTCGCCTTTTATTTGGTTTGCTACCTACATGTTTTACTTTGTTATAATACAGTTTAAAGTAATGATACTCGACTGGTTGAATGTTAAGTTTGAGTTTTTCTTTTAACTTGAAATGTTTTGGGAGAACTGGGAATAAGTGAAAATTGTTAGGATAGGAAATTGAGAATTCTGATTAAATCTTCATGCTTGTATCGAGAACTTATTAACAGCATCTCTTTTCTTATCACCGAGCCTTGTCTGTCTAAATCTATTTGAGTTCCATAACTCCTGAGATGACCATGAATCATATATCAAGTCAGCTGAAAGAACCTCCACTCAACTTATGTCAACAAATAACAAGCTTAAACTCACACATTGCACACATGCACACTAAATCAAAAAAATAAAGCAAACACTACACGAACTCAGATATCATTTTTAGAAGAAAATATACAAATATAACACAAGAAGTAAACAAGTAATAGTCTAGCGGTTCCTAGTGCCAGAACTAACTACGGTAGGCATAAGTTAAGATTTGAAGCAGCAAGATTACATAATAACTTACCAACTGAATTAAAAATGTCAAAATCTATTAATGTATTTAAAGTTGCAATAAAGACTAAGCGGTCTCATCTAAACCAAAATAAATTCATCAAAATATTGATTTAATAAGCAATAATTATACCATCTTAGCTTTAATGATCTTTGAGATCCTGTAGTGTTTGCTATAATTTGCAAACACCTGAACACTTATTCATAATACCTGACGTTGTACTTAGATTTAAGTTATTTATTTTGTTGTTTCTCTATAAGTGAATAATAATTGTAATATTTTTTAGAGAATAAACTCTTAAAACCGATATCTATTAGTGAATTTGATGAGTCAAGGTGGAGTCAAGTTGGAGGTCATAACTTTGGGCCTTAAGATTATTGCGTTAGATTTTTGACTAATCAAATCTATTGCATGTAAACTCAAATTCAAGTTATCAGAAACAATTATTTATATTGTCTCAATTACACTATTTCCATTTCTTTTATTTAATAATCTTTATTTAAAGATACCTGAATGTTAACTTAATCTATCGCGGAATTCGCTTCATAGTTGTAACAGTGCAAAACCTTTAATTGTCCTTATAATATTTATTTTATTACAAATCAGGGCTTTAGTTAAAATGTAAAAGAATATGGTAAACACTACAATAGTAACAGTTTCTAGTGTTATCCATAGTTTTTGTCATACAATTATTAAACGTACGTAGGTACAATATGCTGCACGTCACTGGTAACAAATCCTACTAATATTATAAACGCGAAAGTTTGTAAGTATGGATGGATGGATGTTTGTTACTCTTTCACGCAAAAACTACTGAATGGATTTTGATGAAATTTGGCACAGTGGTAGATTATAGTCTGGAATAACACTTATAGTCTGGAATAATTTTCGACAATCACGCGGGCGGAGCCGCGGGCGGCAACTAGTGAAGTATAAGTTTACCTCGCATTATATCTATTGATTTATAGGTAGAACATAGGTATAACTTCTCTCGACGCTCTACGTTTTGGAACGTGCAAATAGCTTTGATTTTGGCTTGGGTCAACTAGAAACCATCTTCGTTGACATAAATGCTTTGAGTTTGAGTTCTAGGTACGCTTGACTTGCGCAAGATCAAAATGTTACCACTGACGTGATACCTACAAAGCTACGTATTTTGATTTATTTGTATCCTGGACGATTAAAACTGTGTAAATGTGGCAGCCAATACTGGCTTAATCAGCCGTTTTATTGGCTGCCTACCCTTTTCATTGTATGGCGCCGTTTTATCATTATATTATTTGCAAAATTTTATGAACGGGCTGACAGATGCTTAGGCCGTTCATAGAATAGGGTAACCGTGTGACGTGAATATGTGAAATATTTAATTTTGGGAATTCTAAATTCAAACAACAATCATTTAAAAGAGCCTAATTTCGGGGTGCCCTAAGTTCCCTGTGTCGTATGTTCCGCTACTTGACTAGGCCAGTCATTAATCGATTAATCGAATCAAATCAAAAGGCGCCGTTCAATGAAAAGGCTTGGCCGCCAATTAAACGGCTGATTAAGCTAGTTGACTGCGACAAACATCACTTCACAAAATAATATGTTCAATAAATTCTTGTACATCTTGCGAAGCATTAAATTCCCTTATTTCCAAAGCTTGGGAACTTCCGTAAAACGCTGCAGTACGCGTACATTGTTAATAACTATAAAGCTAGATTATATGCTTTTCAAAGAGTTTAATAAGTAAATAGAAATACGAGTTGTTTATATGCCAGACTTTTGATTATGAAAGATTTTCGATTATTTTCGGAAACGGGAACCACTAAGAAGCCTTTCCCTTATTCCGATCAAGCTGCAATCGTCCAGCCAGTTGACGCAAGGCTTCTCTACGTCGTAGAATACGTGGTTTGGCACCACGGTAACGAAGGGGTCGACCACTTCGGGCTGCATCACAAGGTAGTCATTCTTTCCTTGCTTTTCTATGTACGGTCTGTCATGCAGGGCCGATTTCTTATGACTCAATGCAACCTTTAACTCTTTCTCTACCAAATGCGCGTGGTCGTCAGCTGCGTCTCCTCTCGCTGTATTCTTGTTATTTTTCGTATAATCAACCAAATTCTGTCTTCTATTGCTTGATCGTAGTTTTGCATCTATTATGTACCGCACTACTTTACTAAGTCCTATTGAATTTTCATATTTTTTAGATTTGGTGTCATCGACTATGCTTGCAAATGTTGCCAATTTAAAAAAGAGGCATGTGATGCAGATTTTAAGCTGAAAATAATGATCATGTGCGCTCATTAGTTTGCAAGTGGAGATACTCAATGACTGAAGGGTCATCGTATCATGAACTGCGATAAAATTGATAAGTCTTACAGTAAGTTTTTAATACTATAGGCTAGTTAATACATTTAAAAAAAAAGATATTAAATTGACAAATCATTGTAGACTAAAAAATTGAATGTTTTTTTATGATTGTTTCTAAATTGTCTGTGCCATAATAATTGACGTAATTTTATAGTAAACGAATCAGTAATTAAGAAATATTATTATGGCGACAGTGATGGCGGATTGCATGGAAATACGTATGCTTTTGTCTATTGAATCATATTGATTCATAAAATATGTATTAGTTCATAAAATATGTATTTAAAATTGAATTTCTACAGCTATCTTCTACTCTTGTTCCACATTTTAATCTTAGGGCCAGCCACATTCTGTATGCAATAATAATATATATGTTTTAAATAACTTTGGTATAACTTAACTAGCCTATAGGTAATATAAAGTCGACTACATTGAGGACACCATAGTGCTTTTGCTTGGGAACTCTTTCTATGAGAGCTCGACTCGCTCCTTGCCATTTTTTTAAGGGAACTTTTCAAGTTCAGACTTTGTTTTATTTTCCTGCTACACTTAGTTGGCCTTTGCCATTATTTGAGGTCTTGTGGCAAAACTTTGCTGCCATGGGGGAGAGAAACAATAGCTTCCCTCACATTTTCCGACATCCGTCGAAAAAATGTGACTTGAAAACTTTAGTTTTTAAGCAAACCCGTCAAAGAAGTTGACAATGGGAAAAAACGTGTATACACGAAATGGTTTGTTTTTTTTTTTCGTAAGTACTTATATTTTGTGGAGATCGTGGCTAAAGAATAACAGCCGCACGGGTCGATCAAAGTTAAGCAACGCTTGCCAAGGTTGGTCTGTAGATGGGTGATTATCTTAACATACTGAGTTTTCCTCGTACCTCGGAAAGCACGTTAAGCCGTTGGTCCCGGCTGTCATTTGTAGATCATTGCTGTCGTTACGGATTGTCAGAAACAATCTGAATCCAGTCTTGCCAAGAACTACCGTGTTACCCAGCTAATGGGTTGTGGAGGAGGGTAGGTAGCCACTCCACGTAAAATACTGATATTCAGCGGAATCTGGTTGGACTGGGACCCCAATAGAGTTGGTAAAAGGCTAGGCAGGTGACTTATATGTTGAGGAATGAATAGAACTTCGCCTTTGAACATATAATAATAAAAATCGCAATGTAGTACGAATGTAGTCCGTCATTGCTGACACCTTAGTGCTGTCAGTCGATTCACCGACGANCAATAACAATGTAGTACGAATGTAGTCCGTCATTGCTGACACCTTAGTGCTGTCAGTCGATTCACCGACGAAACACCGTTTAACCTTCATGGTACGGAAGCTTCTAGAAACCTAATAAAATGCTTAGGATGCTGGACTGATGCAAATTTTCACTATCACTAGGCGACACCTAAATGTAGGACAACCACTAGATGAAGATCAGTAACGCTAAACTAAAGATAACATTATTTTAGTGTTACTTGATCACGGGAAAAAATAACTGTCACGAAATTAGACATAAATAATCATATTTTTTATTTTTTTATTAACATGGGTTGGCTCATGACTCTAGTCTAGGTCATAGATGACAGAGACAAAGTCGACGATGGAGCGAGCTTACCCAGAAGAAACCTGGGCTGATAAGAGGTATGTTGTGATTTAACGGCTACATATTAAGAAAGAAGAAGAGTGGAAGTAATAACAGATGGGAAACTAAAGGAAACAGCTCAACCTTTTTTTTAATCCAATGATGCTGTTTTAATTTTCATCAAAATCAAAAACTCCTTTCAGGGTTTTGCGCTAGTTCCCATAGTTTTGGATTTGGCTGTCCACGCACACATTAAAAATTCACCCTGTATACATTGTGCTTATCGAAAGCTCAATGTGCTCTCCGAAGCACGGAGGAATCATTGTATGTAATATGGGCCATATGGGCCGACCTCGGCTAGCGTCGCTTAGCCTCCAGAAACGAGCTCCACAGATAAGAAAAATCAAAATAATAAAAAAATGTATTACGGTTATTCTCATTTCGGATTCACTTGTTAT
>NDFZ01003554.1:0-30588 GCA_002192655.3 Mamestra configurata
TTAAAGTGTATTGCCCTCCCTTAGGATTTTTACTATGAACTAAATTGCCAGAAGATACCTTGTGTTTGACTGGAAGCCGACCCCAATATAGTTGGGAAAAGGCGACACAGGTGATGGTTATAAGCTACCTGTTCTTTAGGGTCATCCATCACTGAACCAAAATCTATTCAGCGATTTAGTCGTAAAAGAGTAACAAACCGTCTCACTTTCGCAATTGTGATATTATGGACTAAGATCCCAGTGCTGCCAGACCTCCCTTATTTTCTCACTTACTTAATGTGTGGGATAGAGTAGTGTTAGTATGTAGTTTTAACATACGCATACCCACTAGCTTAGTACGACAGCCGATTTCCAGCTATCATGTGCCAAAGCCATTAAATCACTTTTTTTAAAGTCTGGGTGCTGATTTTTATGTATTTTTTACAGATTATTGTTAAATAATTAGAAATTAAATAATATTTTGACGACTGATTAGTCATTGTAACAGTCTAACAGCTGGTCCCCACCTCGAGTGAGATCCTATTCACAAGGCTGAAGTTTGGGCATAGTTTATGTTGTAGGTGCAAATGACGAAAAGCTTAAATCTATCAAGATTTGGGAGACTTCAGCTAGGACGTAGCTGAAGTCTCCCAAATGTTGGCAAATTGACCTTTCAAACATTACAAAAAAAAATTGGCCGTCGGCCCAAGCTAACAGGTATGCAATGTTAAAAGTACATACTAACACTATTATTTCCCAAACATTTTGTTAGTGAGAAAATAAGGTAGGTCTATATTAGTCAGGATAGTGATTTATTGATCGTCGAAATCTGATATTTTTCTACAGCAAAGGCAGTAGATAAAATTGTTCCGTTGTAGAACGTATAGATATTCCATTCCTGGCCTGTTGGTCGAGTGGTTAGTGACCCTGACTGCTTAACCGGAGGTCGTGGGTTCGATTCCCACCCAGGACAAATCTTTGTGTGATGAGCATGATCATTTGTTCTGTGTCTGGGTGTAATTTGTGTATAATATGTATGTATTTAGAAATATATAAGTATGTTTACCAGTTGTCTGGTTGCCATAGTACAGGCTTTGCCTAGTTTGGGATCGGATGACCGTGTGTGAGTTGTCCCAGGATATATTATTATTATTATTATTATTATTTATTATTCCACGTACTTTCATCTTAAATACTGTTTTATACAAAAACAAGTCGGTACCTAAAAGTAAGAACAAATATGAAAGAACACTAAACTTACGAACTATAGAATCGCGGATCAAAGGAGTTTACACGGTTCGTTGACTGCTAGCATTTCGTCGCTTTGAACGTATGAACACTACTCATCGATTGTGCCTTTACGTTTTTATTTGAGTAAGTTGTTAATGCAAGCGGAATACTCTTTATTTGCAACCTTTTTTTAATATCTTTGCTTGTTTCTATGTCTATGTCTCGTGTTTCTTTCATTTTCACTTTTTTGTTAGTATTATTTTTCTGGCGCTAGCATTTTTTCTGCAGCTTTGCTTCCGTGGCATATTTCGCAGGATCCGTGCACTTAATCTTGATATAAAGTAGTCTATGGTATTCAGTTATGATCAAGCTTCCCAACAGAAAAATAATTATCGTAATCGTTCTATCAAAAGTTGAGGAGCTCGTGGCTAAATAATAACAGCCGCACGGGACGATCTCTAAGGTTAAGCAACGCTTGCCGATGTAGGTCTGTGGATGTGTGACCATCTTAACATACCGAGACTCCTCCGTGCCTCGGAAAGCACGTTAAGCCGTTGGTCCCGGCTGTCTTTTGTAGATCTTTGGCAGTCGTTACGGATAGTCAGAAGCCAGATAATCTGACACCAGTCTTGCCAAGGATTACCGTGTTACCCAGATAATGGCTGGCTGGTTGTGGAGGTCTGGTAGGTAGCCGCTCCACGTATTGGTATTCAGCTGAATCCGGTTTGACTGGAAACCAACCCCAATATAATTGGGAAAAGGCCAGGCAGATGATGTTCTATCAAAAGTTGAAAACCAAACAAAAATCAATAATGTCTCTCCCAGTATTATAGCTTAATATTCGGGAATGCATTTGCTGCGAATAATTCTGAACATTTTGTTTTCAACTCCATGAAATGTCTTTTACTCAAGTGTCTGCCGGTCGATTCTGTAAAAATGGATTCTGTAAATATAATCAAGATGGAATGACAGCTCACTTCGTGATCACTTGACATCTTGATTATATGGATTGACAACTCACCTCGTGATTACTTCACCTAAGCCTTCACTTCGACATATTTCCAGAATTGACGGGCTGGTTACTAGATAGAACTAAAATGTAACTGAGAATGATGGCCACGGTTTTTTATTCTTCGATTATGTTATGATAGCAGCTTTTATCTTCAATGTCACTTACAGAAAATGCGTGGGAACTTCCACTCATGACCGAAATATGACAAAACGAGCCAACTTGAAGTTAATACAATTCCAACTTTGAGACAGCTCAACCGCCTGACCCTATCAAACCAGACAACGATCTAAAAATATATTGTTTTGATAAAATTCTGTTGGAAATTCACTGGAATTATGGATTAATATTGGAGCAATTAACGTAATCCACCAAAATATAAGCCCATCAATTTGCGTATCTTATAATCCAGGTAATACTTGTCGTAAATAAGGACTACCTTCATAAATTTTGCTCCCTATTCAGAGCGACCTTTAGAAAGGGGTTAGTGATGTCAGGGTGCTAATCCAACTGTGTCACTGCAAATGTCAATAGAACCACCTTTTATTGAGTGCTTTCATTTTAAGCACATGGATTTACTTCGCATGCTTACCTCTGTTATAACATATTTGCCTGGTACGTGTTTATAGGAAGTCATCCATTCAGTTATTCTGTTTAGTTTCTACTCTTTTTTCTTTCTTTGGTTACCAGTTACGTGACAATCGTAATATTTGTTTTTACTCACAAAATAATACTATCGTAAAATAATTTTAGTTTAAGTTTGTAATTATTATGCATCCCGTTTCGTCACATTTCCGATTCGTCAAAATGTCAAAAGTAGAAAAAACAAATGAACATAAGTGGCGTTTCGTTCAGATTTTGTTCTTCATACATTCATTCCCGTTTCGTCAACTTTTGAGAATCCGTGTATTTATTACCGTTTGGTCAACCTTTTGTTTGGCAAGTACAATCAGGAGTAAAAAGAAATACCACAGATCATGTTATATCCATTTATTATTATTTTATTTGTCTTTGGCAATATTGGTACCGTGGGGTTCCGGAGCTTTAGTAGGCAAACGAGGGGTCAAAGCCAACTCGCAGAGACCCCGTTATACATTTCAAATCGAAAAGGGTACGACCACTATGGAAGTCTTCTCGAGGACAATCACTGGTTGGTGCAGAACTATTATAATAGCAGAATATGGAAACAAAGTAATCAGGCTTATGGGTTTGGCTGGCTAAGGTGGATTGCTTGCCTACAACTAAAGACGAAAGTCTATGGCCTAACCAATGTCACTTATACGACTATGTTAATTTATTTTGTCTACTTTTATCGGGAATGTGACGAAGCGGGAAGTATCCGTTTCGGTATAGGCGCAACACGTCTTCTTCTTGCACATTTAAGGGTTAGTTCATCGATCATCATCTATGGCTGTCATTTTTCACAAAATCCATCCATCATTTCATCTTTGGTTTATAAGGAGTACGCAAAATTAAATAAACGTTGTTGAAGTCAGATCACAAGAACTTGATAGACAGAAGATATTGTAAAAAACACAATATATTGTATATTTTGTTTACACAATAGCACAACTAAATTACAAAAACTCTTAGCAGCTTAAATAAAAATAGCAGACTGGTAATATCAATAAATTGCCATTTTAACTTTATCAATTTTTATAGTTTTCGTCTAGATCCAGACCCATCTAGACCATATCTGCCAGTAGACACTCGTAAATCATTCACTGACTGTTTTTGTTGGCAAGTGATTCCGTATATTTGTACAGACAACGCTGCCAAACAAATACTTTATTTTATTCTCTCACATCTGTCATTAATTAATTAAAGTAGCACAACATTAAGGGGCACCCCAAAGAGTACTAGACTTCAGTGATAACAAATTTTCACGAAGACTAATTAAGTGACGTAGTCCGAAATCCCTGACAAGAACTGTGACCACCTCAAAGAGTACTAATTATTATTATTTTAGAGTCCTCACAGAACTCACAGATAAATTAGTATTTAGGTTACGTTATTAGAGACACGAAAAACCACTGACACAGGTCTACAATTTAGGTTTAAAAGGTCCTTCGTGTGAGGGACCTACTGACTCATTTGAATTTGTAACTAGGGAGGAATTAAAAATAAACACTCGGTTTTCTCGTAATTAAGACCTGAGTTCTGTCCACGTTGAGTTAGTACTTTCACCCATTAGCCTATTTTATAAGCAATATCCATAAGACTGTTCGATTTCATCACAACAATACACGTTAACGTGCACATACTAACACGTACGAATAAAACACGTTCAGTAGTTTTTGCCTGAAAGAGTAACAAACATTCATCCAGCCGTCCTCACAAACTTTTGCGTTTATAATAGTTGTAACTAGGAAGTGGGAAAAGAGGAACTGTACATAAAGTTTAAATAAATAAATAAATGAGTCATCAAAGGTGCGTCAGGTGAGTGCAGCCGATATACATAAAATTAAAAATAAAACTTATAATATTTTTGTAACATAGCTTATAAGTTTGTATAATACCAACATAATGTGGATCAAGGTCTGAATTAAAGTTTATTTTTTATTTTTTTATTATCATCAATAATTTTACCTCTCTATCAGCCGTAATTTCATCTTTCATGCGAACCGTTTCTTTGGTCTATCTACAAAAGTTAAACCCACAAAGAAAAACATTCTCAATTCATAAATACCTCCTAATATCACTCCGTATAAAATGTCTTCTCAAAATAATATCCCACTTCCTCAATAACTGCCAGTAATGACATATCAAGGTCAACAGCTTCTCAAACATCTCGAGGAGTGTTCTAACGCTGACGATTCACTCCAAATAAATTCTCCCTTACAGTTTAAGCTTTCACATCACGCGTCGCTGTCAAAATTCTCATACGTTTTGATCGCGTTATTACATGCGTCGTGCAAAACAAATGAGACGGCTCACTTGGAGTTATTTTCCTGGATGGGACTATATTTTTGGAATAAGTAGGGGATTCTCTATTGATTACTATATAAGTCTATAGTTTTTGTAAACCAACAGTGTTTAAGTATTAACCACTAAGCCAAATTCATAAACATTGAGCAATTTGTTATGAGCACCGTTTCCAAAAATGGAGTAAATAGTTTTATTATCCCTGATCCCTTGTCTTCACCAACACTTTTGTGATTTAATTTCGGCCCTAATCTGCCAACAGTCAGCAATGCGATTCTGTAAACCACTCACCGTGTAAGCTTAGGTGAAGTGAACACGAAGTGAGCAATCAATCTATGCAAACTAGATGGAATGACAGTTCACCCGATGACTTGAAACTCCAAGAACATCTGCCACCTGGACGTGAGCTGCATTGTGGTCTATATGGAAAGCACTCAATCGGTTGCGCATCCAAGTAGACTGCTATAATCGTGGGATACCCAATGTGAGTGCGGTACCCCTGCTCAGAACATGAGCCACACGTTGGAGTACCTATACACCTGAACTTTGGGGAATTTAATGAATGCCACCGAATAATCAATGCCCAAATAATATATAATACTAGCTGTTGCCGGCGATTTTGTACGCGCATATTCCATTTTTCCCCGTTTCCGTAGAAATTTGCCGTTCTCGTATAGTCTGTAGCATTCCTCATGAATGTGACTATCATATGCAAAAAAGAATTATCAAAATCGGTTCAGTAGAACCAGAGATTACCCCCTACACCCTCACAAACTCACAAACTTTACCTCTTTATAATCTTAGTATAGAAATATAGATAAGGAGTAAGCCAGTGACTCGAAAGAAGAAAACTTCATGCTCACTCCACCTATGTTTACACGGTGAGTTGTAAGCAGAATAGACCGGCTGTAACAAATTTCACCTTACTTTTAACGGTGACTTTTTCCGGAATCAACCGGCTGATTTATATCATGCTATACAGAGGAACAGGTCCGCGAGGATTTTTCTCTTGATGTAGCACTGCTAAAATTATGAGTCTCCAAGGATTTCCCTCAACATTTGCCATTACTTACCAATAGCACTCGAACCATACACATGTACAAAGCATACCTCCACATATTCCACATAACATTATCAATGAACGCATAACCCGAACACATTCAATCCAGTCTAATTCAGGTCAATAGCCACTACGCTCTAAAGTTCGGCCGTTCCAGTTTCCCTATATCTGCGGCACAGGTGAGTGCGTGAGCCTCGCTCACGTAAAACTTACTGACTCTGAATCACAAGTGAGAGAAGTATCGCACTTAGATATGAAATATTTTTCATTCATAAACTACTTTGTTATCGGATATGGAAAAGATGGAGATGTAAGGAGAGAGGGAGCGGTTCTTGGAATCTGATTGGGTTTTGCATATTTTATTTTTTTGTGATTTTGGATTTGATTTGAAGCGGCAAGGTTAAGATGAGACAGTTACAATTTTCAGGGTAACTTAAGTTTTCACAGTGGATATTTCTAGTTTTTCTAAAGAAAGTTCAGTTGACATTGACATAATATACATACCACAACAAGCAGCACTCAAACTGATATTTTTCCTTTTCTACTCCTTAAACACTTATAATCGCTTTCATACATTCCTACTTCACTTAGAAGTGTATTGAAATCAATGCAGGGAATGATGCTACAAAAATTGGATCTTACTTGTATCTTTACTAAACCAGATTTTTAAACGAAATGCTTTTCTGAAATTCCCTATACGTCCCGTAAATTCGCCATTAAACTCAGTAACCATTTATATTCACTAAACAGCAGAACAAAATCGCATTATTATGCTAACGTAGCTTTAATCTCAGTTCGCAACGCATCCCAACGATTTATAAACCTCATGCATTTTGCTTGATCCCATACATCACACACAAATAATTCATTGTTATGCCTACACATTGGCTGTTGGCTAATGAAATGCGTCCATTGCTGCATTTGTAATTAGAAGATTCATCAATGTATTAGGTATATCAAGCGGTGGATATTGCATAAGTTCTAGTGGGTGCGCTGTTGAGCCAATCTTTGAGCAAATAAGCAATGCTAATACCATAATATTGGGTGATATTAACTGTTGCTGCAATGAATTAATATCATTTGTTGATTTTGTGGTTGATATCAGCATAAATTTAGTACACTAATTTATTATTTAGCTCGTGGCTAAATAATAACAGCCGCACGGGTCGATCTTAAAGGTTAAGCAACGCTTGCCGAGGTTGATCTGTGAATGGGTGACCATCTCAACATACTGAGACTCCTCCGTGCCTTGGAAAGCACGTTAAGCCGTTGGTCCCGGCTGTCATTTGTAGATCTTTGGCAGTCGTTACGGATAGTCAGAAGCCAGATAATGTGACACCAGTCTTGCCAAAGAGTACCGTGTTACCCAGTTAATGGGTTGTGGAGGTCTGGTAGGCAGCCGCTCCACGTAAAATACTGGTATTCTGCTGAATCCGGTTTGACTGGAAGCCGACCCCAATATAATTGGGAAAAGACTAGGCAGATGATGATCAGCATAAATTTAGTAAATTACTTTCGGGTTTTTGATGATAGAAAGGACAACGCAGATGAAAACGAGATTGCGTCTGTCTATCTTATTACAGTAATATAACATCATGCCAATTCCAGTGTTTATAAAACGTTCATGTTCTAGTTGCAAATGTTTTCTCAATACAATTCTCAAATTCTTAATTACGTACCATAATGTACAGACGCTAGCACATCAAGTTGTCAATTTTTTTAATAGATTTTAACTTTATCGCTAAAGCGTTCGGTTCAAGATTGATTGGGAAAATTTTACAGTTTCGGGTAGCGTGATGTGCTGGCTTCTGTACATATGTAGTTGATAGGGAAATAATTTTATTAGTCACAATTATGGAGCCTGTCGGGCTCAGCATAGTTCAAGTAGGAGAGAGGAGGAAGAACACTGGGTGTTTCATTAATGTGATAACTTGTATTATTACTTAAGTAGTTAGTAAGTTAAACTGTTGTTTAAGAATTGCAATTATTGTTTTATAAAGTCTTTACATTTGTTTATTGAGCAACATTGTAAAAACCGTTGCATCGATGCAATATGCTTGCATTTATTTTTGTTGCAATATGTTCAAACTGCGACTGCCGTGCGAATACGAACAAGCTATAAAAATACGGAAATTGGACCTCTGATTTTGAAGACATGACAAATGAAATGTATTTTATGTCCATGGTCTTATGTTAAACATGCCCTACCTACTCATGTTTTTTTAAGGATGGTAATTCATCAAATGACTCCATCCTCTCTGGGCGGAGCGGAAAGGAGTATCAGACTCTTACTGACTAAAACGCATACGGTTTCCTCCTAATGCCCTTTGCGTTGCGGTGTCGAACAAATTCCGCAAGACCTACTTATAACATTTCGTTCAAATTTCTGGGAATGCGCTGCCGAGGCCGATCTGGAAAACCCTAAATAGACTCCGCACTCAGGTCGGTCGCACTAAAGATAACCTCCTCAAGTGGAGGTTCTCGGATGGCTCCGATCTTCAGTGTTTGTGTGGCATCGCTCCTCAGTCCACGGCCCACCTCTTGTCTTGCGCCGCATGCCCTGTCACCTGTACATGTGAGGACCTTATGGCTGCGTCAGCGAACGGTGTTGCCGTTGCTGAGTACTGGGCCAAGCATAAGAATTGATAAGTGTTTGCTACCGACACGCTAAGAAGGTTCAATTTCACCTTCCAAAGCATTAATCATTAACCAGTGTTCTCTTTACGCTTTAAGAGTGAGTAGGACAGAAAATCGGATGACAAGGATTGCAATTCCATTTAAATTCCTTTTCGTGAAGCTTCTTTTCTTTGTATTTATTTTATAATGGCTATAAATTACGCTACTTACCTTTACAGCACAGGTGCCTTTATTAACAAAGGCATTCAATTCAGCTTTTACTCACTGCTTTACTAAACGGTTCACCCTTGTTTGATAGAACAACGTTTAATATAATATTACTAAATCGAACAACGTTTAAGAAAATCATCACTTTGTATAATATCGTTTGACAGAATTTTCAGTTCATCGAATATTTATTTGCTATAACAACATTTGCGCTAATGATCAAAAGGTATAATGTTCATTTGATGTAATGTTCAGATGGTATAGCCATGTATTTAACACTTAACCAAACCTTAAAATATTCTATGCATGGTCGAGGGTGGGCTTGGTCGACGGAGCCCCGCTTCGCGGGGCTCCTACTTCTGGGTGGTTTATAAAAAAAATAACCACGAAGGGGATGGCCTTCTAACCTAACCTATCCGAGTCGGGGTGCCCTAAAGTCCAGATTGCATCCAGTTTCTCCTGGTAACAATAGTTGAGGGTGGCAGGTGTATAGGGTATAAAGAATAAAATTAGTGCATTTGAAAATTCGGCGAAATGAAATTAGTTCAAAATAAATAATTACGCTAAATAAAAATTTACCAATGAATTATTCGGTAAAATTAATAATTCTTCGAAATGACTTTATTGCAACTAAAATTCGATTTAGTAATATTATATCAAACGTTGTTCTATCAAACAAGGGTGAACCTTACTAAACATACTCGTTAATTCTTGTGACCCTCTTGTCTAAAGGTTGGCAAAGGAGGGCAACGGTAGGCTGTGTACAGTCAACAAAGTGATTTGGTATACAAGCGAAAAATATTTTTTTATTTCGAATATGTGCAACTGTGCATTATAACTTTTTAAGATTATGGCATACTTACGGGTGTGGTGTACAAAAGGTCTGTCTACGCGGCACACTCACAACATTGTTTAAAAGTAGTTGCAAGATAGCTGCCTGGATACCAAATAGCTTTGTTGACTGTACTGTTGTCTGTAATTTTTATAGTTTCATTCTACCCAGAATATTCCTTGTTGTATATCACAATAATCACCAATCATTGTTAAGTATTCAGCTTGGCCGTCATTTGATCCAGTCTGAGGTAGTTTACAATTTTGTGGACAAATATCTAGGTACAACTGAGTAATTTGTCGATAGACCAAAAACTAAGGTGTTTTGTGTATTTTGCCTGTTTGCATCAGATGTTTGTATCAGCATAATTTTGTCTATGAAAATCAAGTCGAACGAAAACGACATATTTCTACAATCGCACATTCTGTTTTCTACCTACTCCAAATAACACCTCCTTCAATTTATAACACTTTGAATAAACGCTAAATTTTGTATGTAGAAAATGATTACAGAATTTACCATAACGTTGAACACGAAAAATATGTTAGCAGAATATGAACCGAGCTTATATTTAATTCAGTGGAGCATAAAAGACTATCTGCTTACCCCCGCGTTGACTGTACGATCAATCATTCAAGCCCAAATTACTTCTAGGCGTCAAACCATACTGAGGAAGCTTCCATTTTGACTCCGCACGAGCTATAGTCCAGATAGGTAACGAAGTCGATTTATACGTATGGCTTCGGTCAGAGGCGGCTTGCTCAATAATTTAGCCGGATAATTCGTTCGGGAGAGAAGCAAACGTATCTATTATTCAATGGAAAGTCCGAAACTCGCGGGAATGGTATAATGCATCCGAAAATGTTTTCTATTTCTGACCCAGTTACCGTTTGATGGATCGCTCATACGAATTTTGTTATGATTTAATTTTGTACGAAAAAATCTCGGATTGAATCGTTGTTTCGACGTGTTAAAAGATTGATGTGTCGTTTGATTTCTACGGGGAAAACGTTTCCGAATAATCTTGATCAAAGTTTATTCGGTGCCATTTTGTGATAAATTATGCTTCATGTCAAATATTCCGTTTTTGCCACAGCTACTCTTAAAACTTCTTTTGTATTTTAAAAGAACCTTTTTGCAGTTAAGTAGCAGTAGACTTAGCTTTTGGCTTGGCTTGAAAGAATAGCACCATCCCATCACTTCCCGTGGGTGTCGTAAGAGACAAAGGACTCACCAGAGAATGGGCACCAGCATTCTCTGTATATTGCAACAGCTACACTGCCATCGCTAAACCGCCTGCCAAGCGTGGCGATTATGGCAACCGCCCCCCCCTCCCTCTTGGGGGAGGCTTATGTCCAGCAGTGGACGTCTTTCGGCTGACGATAATGATGATGAGACTTGGCACTTATGTAAACACTAGCACTTCGCCCGCGACTTCGTCCGCGCGGATTTAGTAGGTACTCCACAAACTTCAACGCCCCCTCAAACCCTTTTTAAAGGTAAGTTTTGGAAAATTAAGCACTACGATATCCATTCAACGGTCTCAGGATCAGCCTACTATCCACCCAGTTCACCCCGTTCACCCCGCCAGAGGTTGACTATGTAAACATTGTTAGATCTGTTTCAAATTTCCCACTTTTAGCTTGTTCATTCCAATTTCCACGTAAATTGAAGTAAGCAATAATGTCCTCCCCTGAAAAATTCATCAACCCTTTTCGCCCCTTATATTTGTTATTCTTAATTTTTTATCCAAAACATTAATGCCGTGCATTAAGTTTCTCCCCAGTTAGCTCAAACCGCAACATTTTTCTTACTTAGAGCATCGAAAAATCCAAATATTTGTTATTTTTCTTTTTTTATCCAAAACATTAATGCCGTGTTTCAGCTTCATCGGACTAAGCGTTAAGATTCTCCCCAGTTCGCTCAAACCGTAACATTTTTCTTACTTAGACCATTTTTATGCCCGTCGTAACTTTAAAACGAAAGGTCCGATTTGAGTAATTTGAAGTGTAGTTTACATGTACATTATCAACCTTAATTCTAAACAAACAAACTAACTAATCTTTACTCTTTATAATATTAGTTTAGATAGATTAGATATATAATCCTGATGATGTGTCTGTTTGAGTATTATTCGCAAATTATCGGCATTCGATTGAACTGAGTCTATAAAATAATCATTAAAATGTCTTGCTATCATTTTAGGAATATTAAATTTCATAGAATTGGTTACCTCCCAAGTTGCTTTAGACTTGTTAGTGCTAGTTCCTATAAAATAGCTGTTTTGAGCCCTTTGTGTTAATTTGATCACTTTTTAATATCTCTTTGAGAATTATTTGAAAGCCGCTTTTGTATCACTATTTCGCTTTATTCTGTATTGCTATAATAAAGTTCATAATAAAGATCAAATAAGTTCATTGAACTTTATAGAATTTACTGGTGATTGTGGAATACTGAGCATACAAATGATAAAAGCACTCAATACAATTGCAAAAGAACTTGGCCCAAAGGAAATAAATACTAAAAATATTCTGCTTTTAATTTTCAAGATTAGAATCAAAATTTAGGATTCGTTGAATCTCGTGAGTTTGGAGGAATTACGTTACCCAAAAAATTGGGGCGTTTTTCAATTCTATTAGATTAAAACTCCTTTAATTGTATTAGAAGTTTCAACTACCATTACCGAAGTTAATGCAATTATCAATGTCTTCAGAACTGTTCAAAACATTATGCGCGCGTGGATTTCCTTAGCAGAGTTATTTTAGAAATGTATTTATTATACTCTTCAAAGATCTTATACTTACAATCATCAACAAATATATTTCGAAAAAGATTATTACAGGATTTTATGTTGATAAAAAACTCTATGGCCCATAACTCATTAATAGGTACCAACTCTTAACATCTTACACACGTGATAACTTTTAAACGAAATATCCGATTGAGATGAAACAAAAAGTATTTTACTTCTACATAAATACTCTTGATAACATAATGCTTAATTTCGATAAAGATTAATATTACGATACGTATTTAACGTAGTTTTTTTTCTTTAGACGATTTAATAATTATTTTGAACACAAAATGGGTTATTGTGATTAAACCATGATAGCTAGATATATGTTCTCGCGGACTTTTTTGTAGGTCTTAATGGGATCTTCTAACCCGTAGTACATCATTTTGTTCTTTTGTCAATAGTTTTTGCAGCGCACGCAAAAAAAGGTTTTTGATTTTACACCTTGTGTTACGAAATAGCAATTTTATTACGGATCCCTAATTTTGAAAAAAAAAATATAGCCTATAGCCTTCCTCGATAAATGGACTACCCAACACTGAAAGAATCATTCAAATCGGACCAGTAATTCCAGAGATTAGCGCGTTCAAACAAACAAACAAACAAACAAACAAACTCTTCAGCTTTATAATATTAGTATAGATTACGAAGCAGACCCTACTATACATATTTCTTACTTTTGTAGAACGAATGCTAATTACTTACCTACCTTTTTGAGTCGTTTAGCCATCAATGCAAAACAAATCATCATGAACATCATTTTCATCTTAGTGTTCTCTTGCACGTTATCCTCTTCTACCAGAATTAAGTTAAAAAAGAAACCTATTGAAGATTTTGGTTCAAGTTCCTCAAATTTCTAATCCAGTTTCCTTCACCATTATTTTCCCTATCTTTCAGTCTTCGCCATTTTCCAAACCTCGCTTCCCATTTCCAAAGGAATATTTTTTTAAAGACCTTTCCAAAATATGTCTGAAGGGACAGCTCGTACTTACCAGATGTAGGTATTCTGAACCCTTTCAAGTTCAAATTTCACAAAGACAAAGGTATTAATGATGATGAGGTCGGGCTTAGTGGCGGTTTGAAGGTAGAGGAGGAAGCGATTTATATTAGTGACAAAGATTATGTACTAGCTTGTGCCACTGACTTCGCTTACGTGAATATCGGAAATGGTGTCATGGGAACGTATTCCCGGAATGAAAAATAGTAGAGATGCCACGAATATTCGGTATTCGGCCTATTAGGCTACTATTTACTATTCGGTATTCGGCTGAAAATTGTGAACCATATGCATGAAAAAAAAACAGCATATTTAATAAAAATAATAATAAATTTATTGATTTACTTAGGACTAGATTTTTAGAACTTAAAATCTTAGTGCGAAGTTATGTCATCATTATTTATTTTTATTTTTTAAGATATAAACTCATTGATGTAATAATCAACAAATAATGCATGTTGTGACATGACCTACTCACAAATAAATGAAATAAATACTCCTACGGGCGGCGGAGTTACCGCACACAACTCAATGATGGTCGGAACCTGTCTCGCGCGAGATTTACTATATGTGTCGCCGAATATTCAGCCGCCAAATATTCGTCGCATCGGCCGAAAGTCTAGCCGAATATCCAGTATTCGGCAAAATCACTATTCGTGGCCTTTCTGAAAGATAATGGATAATACACTACCCATGTGCCTAGTGTCCACCAAATTTCCTTCCAGCCGTGAAAAGGCGACAATCAGAAAGAGTTACTTTTGTATATAACATTAAGTATGGATAACGCAACGCATTTTTCCAATAAAGATTAAAAAAATAATAATAAACTCTACTTACATTCATTGTCCACGGAGCAAACACAGCAGTTACAAAAATCGTGATTGGTGTGAATTTTTAATTATCGAACTATATATATGTGTCGTAGATGGTCATTAATACGGACACTAAACGAAACGCAAGCGCGCCCTCTGGCGGCGTTGTCGTGCAACATTGTTTTGGCGCGCTTCGGCAGAGTCGTGACGTTACGAGCAGAGCCGACCCAACTCACTTTTCGAGTCGTCAAGCAGCAAGGACGTCGTCACGGAACTGTCCCCCGTTTCGCCTAGTGCCTAGTTGTGTACCTAGTACCTACCTACTCAGTGTTTGTTAATTGTAATTCGGTTTCGTGCTACAATAAAATTGTGGACTAAAATATAGCGTGTTCTCATTGCACGATCCCTTACTTCTGCCCACATGATGTCGGATGGCCCGGGTCTAGATCTTCACGATCCTATATATGGGTACTGGAAAATAAAAACAAAAGAAAGATGAATAAGTCATTGTCATGGTGCATCAAAACTATAGTAAATCGGCAAAAAAAAGGTACTTTAATCAGTATTAGATAAAAATTAATTGAGTTCATTTCTCAGAGATGAACATTTAGTAACTATATTAATATCCCATTTAAACTTCGTATATTTGCGCCAATAACTTGTTACTTCCGTCAAGGAATAAGCCCAAAAGGATTATAAGGGACCTTGTGGGTAAGCTTCAATAAATATGTATAACTGGGACAGACATTATTGTGGTATTGCGTCATAACTAAATCCATAATCGTATGTTTATAAATAGGAATCAAATAAAACATTGAATACACAACGATCCTTTTTATTTCAGGAAATTTCACAATAAAAGTCTTGATTGGATCTTATCCATAAACGGCAATATGCACAGCAAATATTATACTAAAACCTTAACCTACTTAAACAAAAGAAACTTATGATTTTAAATCCATACAAATATTTACAATAGCCCTTATTCATGAACAAATTTTCATAGAAGCTTAATCTTAACCTATTGAGTACTTCATACGGTAACTATGTATTATATCTTTATTAAAAAACCTTAAATTTTGTGCTTTGTCAGTTTAGGATCGAACAGATTGGTATTAAAGCCAAAAAAATAAGTTTACGAATAAGGGCGAAACTTTTATACAATATTGTCCAAAATTCATACCGAACCATGGCGAAAATTGAAAATTAAAGTGAACTAAATTCGATACCCTGTTTACGGAAAGACCTTTGCATCCTTCCTTGAAACACGAAGTAAGCAAAATATTAAAAAGTATTTCAGTGACACCCAATGTTTAAATAATAATTGTTGTTAATTTTTTTTGATAAATTGATTGGTTTAATTTTGAGTTTCCATTTCGTTGTCTGTTATTGACAGGTAAACAAGATATGGCCAAATACAAAATCTGCATAAACAGTTATTTTACAAGAACAAATTAATGCTGTCTGTCTTCTTAATATGCACATTATTCGTATGAGTGTCGTATCTTTATTATTTAAATATAAACTTCATTTTTAATAAACAATTTTTGACTTTGTACAGGTTATACGTATATCGTCTTTGGAACTAATTACAAAATCTAAACAAAATATTGCATTATGATCAAATTAAGCCAAGTTACTATTAAAACAACATTAAAAGGAATGGTCTATATTATATTTAAGCTAAACGTTCTCATTCGTGATATATCCACATGTTTATTGTGAAGAAGCAAATGACAATTATTTGTTTGGAAACAAAGAGGCATTTTCTCAAAAAAAAACTCTACCAGCAGTACGGTTTACGGCAATTTCCAGAATGTATTTCATGTTAAAAGAAAAAAGACATATTTCGTCTTACATTTCCACATACTACTCGTGCGAGTTAACTTAGCACCTGGCTCGAATGACGTTTTGAGGTTTTAATTTAAATTTAACAATTCGATTTCGATGAAAACAATATATACGCAACGGTAACAGTGATGCTAACTCGTATATATTGTTTTCATCGAAATCGAATTGTTCAATTTAAATTAAAACATCAAAACGTCATTCGAGCCAGGTGCTAAGTTAACTCGCACGAGTAGTACCATTATCGTTTTTCAAAATATTTATTGTCATCTGCTTCAAGATTTATTTTCATATTCACAACTTAAAATAACTCCATTACATCCTAAAAGATAAATAAATGCAGCTTATAAGTTTAACATTCACTTTTTTATTGATTGCTATTTTATCCATTTACCTGTAACTAAACGTTTAGTATATACAGACCCCAAACACACATTCAATGACCACTCACGAATCTTTCCAAGTGTCCTTTTTTAGGCCCATGACCACACAGCTAACTACCAACATAGTCTGTACATTTTCTTTCAAAGAAACATTTATTTATTTACATTAAAAACTTTGGTTTACGTCAAGAAAAATATTTTCGAATTACGAAATCCATACACCAAGATTTATATTATCTATTTTTATTATTTTCAATTTTTTTTTTGCTTTCAAACACGCACGTAACTTAGTGTATTACACATAAAGCTATTTTTTTTCTGCATGACAATTGCAAAAATTGTGAACCTAAAGCTGTTGTTTCATTAAACCTATTTGGTTTGGTTCGCGTTACTTTGGGTATGACTAGAACTATATGGAATGTGTCAGTAACAATAAGCCTTATTCTATTGCTGGAATTTATGCTGAGAACTGTCAGTTTCCATAGATATTGAGAAAAAAGTGTATGACTATCAAACGTCATATTAAGGTTGTCAATTAGACTGGCTATGTCTCTGCATGAGACATTTGGATGAAAAAGTTGTATTTTATTTGATATTTCCATCTGAACGAAATTATCTTGCTGACGTGTTTATGAGACGAGAAGTCGAGCTAGCACTGATAAACAAGTCATCGTAAGTGCCGTAAAGAAGTTTGCCTCTGAAAGAGAAAAATACAAAACACATTAAAACAGTTATTCGTTTTCAACAGCACAGAGTAAAACGATAAAACATTTGGCTGGCTTTTCGAAACGAGAAATAGCGGATTATCGCAATACGTTTGGTTAATGAAACACATAATAATTAACAAAATAGTGGCTGATTGCTGTGTGAAAATTTCAGAATGTTAATGTTTAATCTGGACAAAGTAGTTGTTTGACTTTCATTGTAGATATTTACTGGTAATTTCGAAATGAGCTGTTTAACAGTTTAATTCAATGACTCTTTTAAATACTACGAACACTTTAGTAGTAAAAAATATAATGAAGACAAATGTTGATAAAACTGAAATTTAATAAAATAGTAAAGAAGATAATGAAAATTAGTTACCTCTAGAACTAACTGCTGCCGCAAGCTGCATATCTGCCGCAGTGGGCATTTCAGGAGTGGTGCTTATAGGTCCTGAGAACAAAAAAAATATTAAGTTAACCTTCAGCATGCTTGCTAGGGTCTGTCAGACCCTATTTCACATACGTGTAACACCTGCTTTTTTGCTAAAAACATAACTTAATTTTGTTTAAATTCGTTTATATGGTGGATTCTTATTTATTTTGTTATTTTCACTCCTTCATTAAGCCCTAGTATAGATATAAGTATGTTTACGTTTAGATACACCAATTACCACAACTAGTGCGAAAAATGGTATTTTTTTTTATTCGAGTCCGACAGAACCTGAAAGTCTGACTGTCTGTTCGTTCCGTCTAATCTCCAAAACGGCTTGACAGATTTTCACGAGGCCTTCACTTGCAGGTAGCTGATGTTATCAGTAGTAATTTGGGCTATTTTTTATTTTAGAAAAAGGATTACGGTATCGTACAAAAAATTTAAACCTATGAAAAACTTTGGCAGATTTAGTTAGTACATAAATTAGAAGTAGTTCTAACTGAAAATAGAGCGGTGTAACTCTTGGTAGTTGAATCGTTTGCGTCTATTACAGCTAAAGCTATTGCATTATTTCGAGAAGATGGCTAGAACGCTTACCATCAATTTACGGTTACGTACCCGAACTATTACAATTCCCATTTCGTTTCGAGAATATTGTGATGTAGTTTATTGAAATGAGAATACGGTTTGGTAAACTTACGTTTCATTATTTTCTGGTACAAATAATAGTTAAAATGTTTGTAATATACAGTGTGTGGACGACGATACGACAGTAAATTAAAACACTGGCAATACTAGTTCAGAAGAATATGTTGTCTTTTATTACAGATTCGATGTCATTAATTGCAACAGATTGCTTGGAATATTTCGTCAGAATTGTAGTCACTATCCTTGACTAGTTTGATTTTTTTTTTAACTTTTGGTTTCGGTGACAGGATTTGTAATAGCTTCTAAATATTCCAATTAACCAATATTGCTAGTATTTTCAATAATTGTCTTATCGTCGTCTTCACCTTGTATATGGATGATTTCTTAGCTTGCTTGTTATATGTCCTTAGTCATGTCATATTCATTTGTATGTAGAAGTATATGTCGTCACCATTTCGTGAATACACCCGAATTCTCACCAGAGAATGGGCAGCAGCATTCTCTGTACATTGCAACAGATACACTGCGATCGCCAACCCACCTGCCATGTGGCCTGCCACGATTATGCCCTTTGGGGGAGGCCTATGTCCAGCAGTGCACGTCTTTCGGCTATATGATGACCTCGCGCAATTCTACGATATGGTCACAATACATTATTATTATTATTCTTGTGACCTTTAACGATTAAAAACTAAGTGTGTTTCACACTCATAATCATGATATCAAATTAATCCACAGTTCTAACACCTCATAGTTAGATTCGGCCACTTTTTTTGTCATTCGTTTAAATCTTGTGTTAATTGAGATAAAGCCTGTATGCAAGTTTAATTTAACGATATCGTTAGCCTATCTCGCCGCTGCGCGTGGGTCGACTTCATAGTAAAATTTTTCGTAATTAAATCACCAGTTCCGAGCACAAAAAATATTTCATAAGTTAATTTGTTTTTGGAACACGAATAAAGTTCGTTGCAAAGCTTTGTTTATTATATTATGCTGGGTCATTCTCGTTATTATTATTATGTGAATGTAGAATTTATTATGGTGTTTTCAATTTTCGCTTTTTATTGTTTATCGTATGAACTAGTCTCCGTTAAACATTCTCAGATCAGCGTATGTTTTTGCAATTTTTAACTATTGATCAAAATATTTTTCAACTATTTGGAGTCACAACTTCAACAGGCAATCACACCGTTATTAAATACTTTCCAATACTAATGACTAACTTGTCACTTTATAAATCGAAAACCTCTCACGAAGATATAGAACATCATTGCAATTCCAACCACGTTACCAACAACGACAGAATAAAACTATCTATGTAGCGAAAAACCGGCCCAAACGCCAATTATTTGTCAACAGTAAATTGGTCCATCACCCCCGAGACGTCACTATTGATGTACCTAACTAAAAAACTCTATCCATCATAATAATCCATCCTTCAACGTCCAATCTAAAAAGATTTTTCGGAGGTAAAACTTAGTTCCGGCGCTTGTTGACTTTTCATTAGGATTATAAGGAATAAGCGCCAAGAAAAAATGTTTGAGCGCCCACCGAGCCACCGATATTCTATTAAGCGCATTTACCCTCCACAATGGACTTAACGAAGCATAAAATTATTCACGAGGACTGTAGGAAACGTTCGTCCCATGTACTTTTAGATAGCTGTATACACAAACTTTCTACTGATAAAAAGCTTAAAATGGCCCTCTGGAAAATTATTCCGCAAAATTGTTATTTTCATGGCTCCCGTTAAAAAATATAGGTACCATTCCTTATTCTTTGCGCTGAGCGGGCACAATAATGACGTTCGTAGACTTATAAAGCGGTTAAGTTGCTTTTTAAAATAAATACATAGCTTCAAAGCCTTTTTTTCGTCATTATGTCTTTTTTATTATTTTTGTCAGCTTTTTTAAAATATAATGACAAATATAAATAATAAAGTTTGTAGACACAATACCATAACGTGTTTTTAGGAATCCAATAGTTATTTTATTTCTGCTTACATTTTCTATGAATATATAAAGCAAAGTCGGTTTAGTCCATTTAAGAACGGCTGGACCGATTTTGGAGATCTTTGGTTTGTTGGATTTTTCTTTGCCCCGAATTACAGCAGAGAAATTAAAGAAAAAAAATATGTACAAAAATAATTTTCCAATACAACGCCATTTCTGATACATAACAAAAATAAAACAGGGCAAAAATTTATTCTGAGGCGGTACGAAGTTCCCCGGGACCATTAGTATTATTATATAAAAAACCAGTCATATTATAACAATAGAGAAGTTAGACTCTATGACTAAAGCTAATTCTACCAACAGTGCTCAATTCAGTTGACAGGTTTATTCTAAAATAGTTATCTATTGTATTACATGCACGCATGCCCGGGAGTGTGGGAGACTTGAATAGAAATTCAATTTATCAATTTTGTCACAGTATAAAAGCTTATTTATAGTCAAACGAAACTATTTTGTACGCCGGCAGAGCAGCGAATCAAAGGGAATAAGAGCTATTCGAAAGAATTTTCCACTGGAAATTTTATTCGAATCTTGATTATTCCATTGAAGTACTATTATGCAAATTAAAAACATTTAGAATTCACTCGCTCACTGTTGAGTGCTAAAACATTTTTCGCGTATATTTTAAAATCGCTTGATGCCAGCTTTTTTAGAGTGTACAAAACATTTTAGGTGATAATTCCATTTTAGGTGGTTATATATGTTTTGTCACTGCGTATTTTCTGATTTTCATTGTTAAAATTAATGGTTTTTATTTTAGGTACGAGTATATTAGTCAGCCGATGTTTAACATACATATGAATTGCTTTTTTTATATTTACTTACAGAAAGTTTTATACTATGAACCATTTTGATTAATCAACTTTGCCTCACCAATATTTAAATGGTGGGAAAGTAAACTCAAAGTTTATGCGAGTATAATTAGCCCCACCAAAATGAGTTAGTGGGGCATAGTAGAAATTGTGAGTATTCAACAAATAGACATATAGAGGTATGCGGAACAACTGAAATGGGAGGATCATCCGACCAGACGGTAGACGATAGTTGATATTCGGACTGTTGTATATGTTCTAATCGCAAGGAGAACTTTGCTTGCGCGATGCAAGATTTCGTCGGTAGTACGTTGCTGACAAGATAGATAGCGTTGCGGTTCTTTTTGTTGCCGTACAAATTTTGCTTCTTAGTTTTTCATGTGGTGGCATTGATGTCGTTACTGACAGATAGGTGGGGAAAAGTGTATATGTATAATTTTCTTGCAACGTAAATGTAAAATAGATAAACTAACACCCGTATTAAGAGCTCTTACCTGGATAATAAATGGCCTCTTTTCTAACTGCGTACTTCGCCTGTGGTATTCTTAATGTACAGATGAATTCTGCTGGTGAAGGCAGGTCCACATCATTGAGGGTAACTGAGGAGACTGCAGAGTACCTTCCATTGACTAGATGTACTCTGTGGTCCACTCCTTGTAGGTGCCTGGGTAAGAAATAATAGACGATTAATAAAAAAAAAAAGATAAATTACAGCTTGGAACAATTGGAGGATCTTTTTAACTTATTGTTAAATGTTGTTGAATATAATAAATAGGAAATACAATATTTCGGTAAGGACTGAAAGAAGAAACTATTTTATTAGAATATTTTAAAACGTCAAGAACACCCGATTTATAACTGTATCCCTAGCAACAATAATAATAAAGTAATCTGTAAAGTCTTTAATTTCTGAAAATTGATTGATTTTATTTCAATAAAAAAGATGGTTCTGTATATGGATGGAAGATTGATTCTGTTTTAGATTAGTACAGACAAACAAAAAGTCATCAATAAATAAAAAATAACTCTCGTCCGTTGCTAGAACGATTGTTTACGACAGATGAAAGAGTTTGTAATTTACTGTTGTGAAAATAATAAGTCTACGGTAAAGCTCGAAACATGAATCTCTACTGAAATAATTGTTTTGGTCAAAATTCAGAATTATCTGAGATTGGTCATCCCTTGGTTGCCACTGGCTCATTTTAATATTTGATACTGATTTTTGTTTTTTGTTTTTTTACATTGTTCTCAAATATAAATGCAACAAGGTTAATGGAACCAGGATTAATTTAAACATAAAATGGTTATAAAGAGTGTCCGTGGAGTTTCTTGCACGTTCTTCTCCATAGAGATCTACGCTTTGGAACATGCTAATAGCTTCATGTTTTACGGACTGTCTTAGACAATTCAAAAGTACCTTTTGGTTTATTTGAAATAAATACTTTGACTTTGACTTTATCCAGCGGCGAAATTTTTTTCTTTACTATTTGGGAAAAAATCCGTATCGAAAATCGTCTAACATCATTGTTGGAACATTTTTCACAGCAACCATGGCCGATTCTTAAATAGCCCTATTAAATTAATATAACGGTCCTTTTATATTTAATCCTGATATATTATTATCTATACTTTACCCTGCCGCGACTATAAATTTCGGGTTAATGCCGCCCAACTCAACTGGGACTAATATTTAAGTGTATCAGCGCTATTCGAAGCCATTTCGATCTTACATTATAGAAAAGATATTTTGTATGTGGGCACTAAAGGCCTCTTCGGAAAGTTTTTGTCTCAGCTACAAGGATAAAAAATAATTTCACACATAGATACATTGCATCCTTAATCTTTTATTGTTTTAAGACGCACAAGACATATTAGACTTTAAGTTCTCATCATCATCTGCTTAGACTTTTTCCAACTATATTGAGGTCAGCTCCCAATCAATCCGGATTCCAGGTGTTTTACGTGGAACGGCTGCCTACCAGACCTCCACAACCCATCAACTGGGTAACATAGTACTTCATGGCAAGACTGGTGTCAGATTTTCGGGTTTCTGACACTCCATAACGACTGCCGGGACCAATGGCTTAACGTGATTTTCGAGGCACAGTGGAATTTCGATATGTTAACACTGTGTCACTCATCCGCAGACCGACCTCGGCAAGCGTTGCTTAACCTTGAAGACTGACCTGTGCGGCTGTTATCATTTAGCCACGAGCTTAGACTTTAGTGTGTATTACAATCAAAATCCTTGATTGTGCAGTATTTTCTTTACTTTTTATGATTATTGATTGACCACTAGGGTGCCTTATGGTGTAATACTACTGATTTTTAGGCAAGTTCCGCAATTTGCATGTCAGTTGCAATTAGCCAAAAATTTATGGATATTGAAGCTTTTTTGACATGGCAGATGCAACTTACAGAAAAACAAATAAAGACAAGAAAAAAATCATTAAACACTCTGATATTACTTAATTATTGAATTGAATCTATGACATAACTTACTTATTCATTTTTATTTGTGACATTATAATAAATATTTAAATTTGAATTTATGACATTATAAAGGGTATTATTTTGAAATTATGATGATGAATGAATTTATGGCATTCTGTAAGGTATCAATATTTAGTTTTTGAAATTCATGAAATTGTATAATTATAATGATACATTTTGCATGCCTGAATTGGTACAACAAAGTGGACTGCGCATTCACTTGACATCTGGAAATGTATTGATTATGGACTGTATTGAGCAATAAATATTTGAATTGAATTGAATAATTGAAGTAACGTTGTCTTGACTTAAAGACTCCCACGTTGTGACTATCAAGAAACAGACGCAGGCAGGGCATTTCAGAAATTTGTTTGAAAGAGTCATCGCGACCCTGGAACGCGAAGGGCATTTGGAGGAACACAGATGGGTTTTAGTCAGTAAGAGTCATTTGATGATTTTCCATCCTTAAAAAAAGGCAGGGCATTTAACTCCTTAGCTGAATGAATTTTATCCCAAAACGTTTTGTGCGAACTACCTATCGCTTGTGATCTGTCTCTTTGAACAAGGACGTATCGATTTTCTAATTATACAGTCATGTTCGGCCAGGAGTAAATTGTATCTGTGTTTATGCCTGTTCTAAACATTGAATAAACTATGCGAGTTCATAAAAGCTTTCAAATAAAGGCTGAATTAAAATTTCAGTTACATACAAAGCTTTTTAACTTAACCATAACTTTAGCTTTTGTAACTCATAAGGTAGGTATAGTAAAGAGTATTCTATTCTATTCTTTTTATCATTAGTATATTATTTTAACACTGGCTTCTCACGCGACTCAGAAGAAGTAACGCTACTTAAACGCTTACACGCGTAAGCTTGAGATTGGGATAAATATTATCCTATTTGTTAATTCATTTACATGTATGCCTCATTCAAATCCATTCTCTAGTTTTTTTGTGTCCTCACAAACTTTCACATTTATTATTTTGTAAATAAACTGGCTTTTGCCCGCAACTGCGTATGCACATATACCGTTTTTCCCGTTCCCGTATAGCTTATAGCCTTCCTCACGAATGTGGCTATCATGAACAAATTTTGGAAATCCGACTGGTAGTTCCAGAGATTAGCGCGTTCAAACAAACAAGAAAACTCTTCAGCTTTATTATATTATAAAGTACAACAACATAGGATATGATACAGCATTAATTATTCCCACCATTTTGTTTTCATACAATTTGGTTGAAAATCTACAAGTCACGTGTATGAATACGAATCTTCAACTTTCACGCCAATCTTATTTCGAAAGAACAAAAGTAGTTTCGCAAATATAGTTTTGTCAAAGACACAGTGGAAATCCAATTTATAACAAATGTAACCACTTGGATTCTGGACAATCTCGCTTCGAAATAAACACCGGGTTTTTATTGGCATCTTTTGTATAATATGAAATTCTCACAGCGTTCTGTTATGCTTATTATGTAAAGATATAAAAATGACTGCATATTTTCACCAAGAGACACAAAGGCAGATGAAAAATAAGAATGGAACGACAACATCTGACATTCCATTTAATTTAATTTCCAAAATTAACATCGTCCAGGGCTTTAAATGCAGATAGCTATAATTAAATTTCCCTGCACAAATATTTTTCCCTGCTCCCTTTTCTTTACTGACGATAACAAAAAGGAGAATGCATTTTCTGAGTTTTTACTTAAAGAATGCGATGTTTAGCTTTAAAGATAGGGCGCACGCAGTAAAAAATCACCGCAAATAATTCAAAGCCGCGCCGAGTCTATGGACGTAGTTTTTAAAACATTCTCTTTTGATTAAATTTTGTTGTTAGTTTCAAGACATATTTCCCCGAGGAGGGAAAACTTCATTGTTCCCAGCAAATATGTGGTCGCCGCTTGTAATGTCGGTTACACAAAGTTAAATTAGAAAGTTGAGATCGTTTTAGTTTGTACATTCATTATAAAAATATTTGTGTGCTATTTTTTCAGACTAGCTTGCTGAGGAGGAGATTTTTGTACGAATTTTGCTGAAAAGACGCTGCTAAAGACCACCTGTGTGAAACATATTATTTTGTTTGGTTCTTTAAAAAGAAAAACCATAATGTGGATTTTGTGATAATTTTATGTCATTTTTGTGTCAGAGATTTTGATTGAACATTTGTTTGACTCGAGATCGACAGGAGCCGAGGAAGCCTTAAAAGAGGCTGACTTAGACTTGGATGACTTAGATGCGTTCATGACCGATTGGTCAGAAGAAGCAATACACCGGGAAGAGTAAATGGCTATGGGGAGACCTTTACCCAGGACTGAGTGGGACTGTATAAGTTTATTAAAAAAATATATGAAACCTTTCATATATATATTTTTTATAAACTTGAGCCACCTGGCTTTACGATGTTTTAGCCATTGACGATAAGATTGCCTAAATCAAACTAATTTTGTCTAACTTTTTAGAAAAATATCATAGTACAAAAGAAGAACCAAACAATATTCCATATACAGAAATTCCAAAGGAGAAAATCAACTGCTTTAGCAGCATTAACACTAGTAAAAAGTGTTATTGAAAATTTCGATAACTGAATTCCAATATCTGTCGGTTTTTTTGACGTGAGCTTTCGACTTTGTAAACCACAATTTACTTCGACAATAATACAACAGCTATGGAATAAGAGGAATAGTGTTTGATTGGATAGCTATCTACCTAACCGTCCACAAAAAGTAGAAATAAGTTCAATAAATGAAAATAACGAGTCCACATCATTTTCGATTACAGCTAAACCAAGTTCGGAGTACCCCAAGGAAGTATACTTGGACCATTACTTTTTCTTATCTACATCAACGACTTGCCTACAGCTTTTTATACTTTTTGATGACGATTTATCGGCCATAGTAATGAAAGATAGTAAATCAGAAATAGATCATGAACAAAATATTAATGACACAGTTCCTCAAATTATAAAAGATAAATAGGTAACCAAATACGTAAATTGAAGAGAAAAAATTGTAACAATAACAGGCCATTTTATATTTCAAGCTGATATTTTTAGGGTTCCGTACCTCACTGGGCAAAAACGGAACCCTGATAGAAACACAATGATTGATTGAACACTTCGCTGTCCGTCGGTCTGTCCGTCTTTCAAGAACCTTTTTCTCAGGAATGCGTGGAGAAATCAAGCTGAAATTAATATCAAGTACTCAGGCCTGCTATCCCTTGGAGCAGTGAAAAATCAAACTTCTAAGTCAACGCAATCTAAGATAATGTCATTTATAAAAAAAAAAAAACAAATTAGTAGGTACTTTATTCTAAGTAGTGGAAGAAAGCACGTGTAAGGAAAGAGTAACCTTCCAATTAAAGTATAGTAAGTTCTAATTCGATTTTATCATGTAGACTTGTTCAAATTATAATTGAATGTATAGGAATAATTGAATTTATTAAATATTAAAAGGAACACTTAACTATTGTTCAAATATTTATATGCCAGTGAATGGAAAATCATGTCAAATCCTAATTAGAGATACCGCGAATAGTGTTTTTACCGAATATCGAATATTGGCTTAGCTCTCGACCGAAGCGCTGAAGACATTTAGTACATTTCGTAGGTGATAGGTGCCTGCCTCATTGAAGTGTGCGGTAACTACGCTGTGGTCATTTTTGTTTCATTTCTGAATAGTTCGTGTCACAACATGCATTTTGTTTTACATCAAAGTGTGTAATAAATCTTAAAAAATAAAATTAGTAATCATATCATGCCTAACTTACCACTGATAGATTATAAGCATTAAATATGCAGTATTTGTTAAAATATTTCTTTTGCAAAATTTTGCCGATTACCGAATAGTCAAAAAAGTAGCGGAATAGGCCGAATACCGAATAGTGGCTAAATATTCGTAGCATCTCTAATCCTAATCCTACATTTAATAAGACTTCAAATATACCATGTTTTTATATAAAAAAAATATTCTTATTCAAAATTACGACACCTTTTCACCTCCTTATAGTTTGCTGCATATTTACATTTTCTTAATTACAATTCAGTCTTTTGCCGCAATCGAGTTTCACATTCAACTTGACACCTCAAATATGAGCATAGTATGCAAATAAAAATACTCGGTGACCAAAATGAAATTTTTTAGCAAAGCGTATTTTATAGCCAGGTACTTGGCAGGTGAACCAGATGGTAGCCAAGCCGACCAAGTTTAATCTTGGCCCCAAACGTTGCCAAGTTCTTTTATTCCCCTATAATCAATTGTTCGAAATGTGATATTATTTTAAACTATACCCTGTGGATTTTTGAAAGATTGTAAAGTAAACTTTTGGGAAGCAGTGAGGTGTTAAAATGTTCTAAATTGCCTTTCTCAAAAGTTTGAATTGAATTCTTTTCTCGTGATTTTAGTTTAATGCCATAATCCCAAGACACCTAAGATTAAATTCATTTATTTTAAGTTCATGCATAAAGGTACTAAGGCTGACATAATGATTTAGGCATTCTCTATAAGGCAAACAAGTCCGGTGAAGAGATAAAATGGCAGGTGCACTATTTTATCCGTGAGAAACAAAAAAAAAACGCTTAAAAAGATATCATAAGTTCGCCAACAAAGTCAAAGTCAATTCATTTATTTCAACTAGACCATTAAAAGGCACTTTTGAACGTCAAATTTACAGTTTCAAATTAAAATATTAGTGACTCTAGTCGTCAATTCGCAAAAAGTAGATTCTTATGGAGAAGAACGGACAAGGAAACTGAACTCGAGTATGAACGTACAAGTATCTATGCCACGTGCAAGTGTTATTATTAGTACCAAATGCCACACAACAATGATCTCACTGAATATGGTTTATCGTGAAATAAACCCCCCAGCTGCAAAGACAAGTAATNCGTCAATTCGCAAAAAGTAGATTCTTATGGAGAAGAACGGACAAGGAAACTGAACTCGAGTATGAACGTACAAGTATCTATGCCACGTGCAAGTGTTATTATTAGTACCAAATGCCACACAACAATGATCTCACTGAATATGGTTTATCGTGAAATAAACCCCCCAGCTGCAAAGACAAGTAATTATTGAAATTGAATCACGATAATGTCAGCGTGCATTTTGATAATTCCCCAGTATGAATGTACGAACTAATCACCGTAAATCATAAATCACTGATTTCAGTATCAAGTCAAGACAACCGTGAACAATAGGTATATTTCACGTCGTTGGATTTCATTAATATGTTTGAAATCATAAATATGGTATGAACTCTTTTAGGAGTAAAAGTTTGTAGCGAATCCTGTCTGTATCGGATGTTTAACATTTTTATCAACTCTAAATTTTATCAGATTTTTCTTCAACACCACTAACGGAACCTATATTTGACTGGGCTGTTGGTCGAGTGGTTAGTGACCCTGACTGCTAAACCAGAGGTCGTGGGTTCGATTCCCACCCAGGACAAATCTTTGTGTGATGAGCATGATCATTTGTTCTGTGTCTGGGTGTAATTTGTCTATAATATGTATGTTTTTAGAAATATATAAGTATGTTTATCAGTTGTCTGGTTGCCATAGCACAGGCTCTGCCTAGTTTGGGATCGGATGACCGTGTGTGAGTTGTCCCAAGATATTAGATTTTCTTATCTGGCCCGAATTTTGCAATATAGAAAGTACAAAGAGGACAAAATCAGCAGTAAATATTCGCCAAATTACCAAACAACGTTACTTACGATGAAATAGACAATAACCGGGAATTGATCTAACAATAGAACGAGGAAACAATACGAAACTAAGGACCGTGAACCGTGAAACACCTCAAATCCCATCCAAACGGTTTGGGACATTCCATATCAAATTGCGCCCAGCACATTACATGGACACTTCCCGCAATGCGGTTTCTATGTACCTCGAGTAACTTCATACATCTATATCTGACTACCCATTACAGACACCTATTACTGCCCTCACAAACCCTTGTGACGTCAGCAAACTCAACGACAAAGGGAGGTGAGGAAGGTCTTTCTAAGATGGCCGCCTTGCTTCCTTATCAGAAATTGGAAATGGTAGAAATTAGAGGGAAATCAGAGGACTGTTCTATAATTCCTCATCTTATAAACTATTGAGGCTAGATTGAAACTGGGTACACCGAACAAGTACGAGGTATTCGTATAATCAAGAAATTCTACCTCGCAAAATATCGATCGCTCCTGTTAGCAAAAGCCCTTTAAAAAACCTTGATTTAATTAACACTTTTCCGAAATAAAAATGAAGCGTGATTTAATTTAGAAGCTTATTTTGTTGTTCTAATTATGTAATATTAAACGTTTTATGCTCAGATTGCCTTGAGAAAAGCCTACTTAAATTTTACTTTGAACATGAAAACAGTAGGTACTATAATCTCTGCTGTTTAAGCAGAGTAACTTAATTTCGACGAGTTTGTTTATATTATTTAAGAAGATACCTTCTCGTACTTCGAATGAGTTGGAAGTATTTTTTGTCTAATGTTATTTTAGTACAATTGTGTTGTGATAAAATAATGGATCCTCGATTTCCTGATGTCGGTTATGTGATTAAATAAAAGCTTGACATTCCCTTGTCAGTCTACCTTAGTAAATAAAGGTACGCAAAGGCAACATTGAGCAGTATGTCCAGGGTTAGTCACCCTGCGTGATCTATTAGGGTCTCTACTTTTGATGCAATCGGAATCCGTATAATGTATTTAGGGGGGGGTCTGTATGTATGCTTTTGCGGTTGTACAACGACATGCTTTGCTTTGCTTTG
>NDFZ01003555.1:0-11242 GCA_002192655.3 Mamestra configurata
TATCGAAATCATTAATGCGGTGCTTCAACTTCATCGGGCCAAGCATTAAGATTCTCCTGAGTTTGCCCAAACCTCAACATTTTTCTTACTTAGAGGATATTATACCCGTCTTAAATTTTAAACGAAAGGTCCGAATTGAATAGTTTGAATAGTTTATATGTACCTACATAATCAACTCTAATTATCAAACCGTTTAAATGGATAAGAATTAATAACATGATACCAAAATCACCACTTTTCCATCCCACCCGGACTTTGATTGAATAATTATAAAAGAACGGTCATTGTGACTTAATCATAATAGTTAGACATATACACTCGCAGAATTTTTAAAGGTAATAATGAGTACTTTAGTCACGTAGTATATTATTTTTATGTATCATCAACAGTTTTCTCAGTACTCGCCAAATAATGAATTTATTCGGCAAAATTTTGCTACTTTGGGGTACATTATTGCAATTTCCGTAGAAATCTCAATTTTTTTTGAAAATAAAATATAGCCTTTGCTCTAAGTCAATAATGTAGCTTTCTAATGGCGAAAGAATTTTTTAAATCGGTTGAGTAGTTTTTGAGCCAAATCGTCACAAACAAACAAATATTTTTTTAAATTTATTGTATTAGTTTAGATTTAGGCGTTCAAGGCCAGGTTAATGCTGGTTGTTTTATTCTATTTCAAGTCCATGACCCCACAGTCGCTCAGTGAGTATACCAGTTTTTTTTTATTAATGATAGGCCCACGTTTGACCACAATCCCTTCTGGTGGAAAGTGACAATGTGGTAGACGATGGAGCACGCATGCCCAGAAGTAACCATACACTTTTATAATATATTAAACCATATATATTTAACCATATCTCTTGAATATGTAATTAAAATAAACACAGACTACCCAAACGCTTTTCACGTTTTGAAACCTGAGATCAGAAGCAGAGATAGTAGTGAAATAACATACTTACCTTGATATGAAAATAGGTGAATTTGTTTATATCCATCAATAATGTATTTACGACTCCATTTGTTTTCTTTTTCTAATACTAATTTAGACTGTTTGTTTGATTTTAAACAAAATAATCTAAAACTCTATTTGTAGTAGTTTCTAGTCGAAATAAATGCTTTTTCTAGTGTTGCTTCTATTTATTTGAAATGAATAGGTTTCTGTTTTGAAAATTTAGTCTTTAGAGATACAGGGTGATGTTTTTAGGCAAACATGAAAAATAATGTCTAAATGAAATCTGCAACAATGACTCCTTGCGATTTCTTTGTAAGGTATTTCAATTAATTTGCTTATATTAGGAATATGTTGGAGTCGGCTTCCAGACTATCCGAATACACCTGAATACCAGTATTTTACATGGAGCGGCTGACTGACCTCCACAAAACGTTACTTTTGAAATAACAAACTTTTCACATTCATAATTACTATTTCAACCGGTCCCCAACCGGTCAGCGCGACCACGATATCCATTATATATTCTGGAATATGAAACATTATTTATTTGATCTACTTTTTAAGGAGATGAGACAGCTAAACTTTTTTTGTTTGTTGGATAAATTATATATTGGCTTCAACCTTGATAACCTATTCGCTTTTAGGGTTCCGTACTCAAACAGGTCTGTACTGTCCGTCTGTCTGTCCGACACCAGGCTGTATCTCATGAACCGTGATAGCTAGACAGTTGAAATTTTCACAGATTTCTGTTGCCGCTATAACAACAAATAATAACTTAAATATTAAAGGGGGCTCTAATAGAAGAAACGTGTTTTTTTGGTTTATGGTACGGAACCCTTTATGTGAGAGTCCGACTTACACATGGCCGGTTTTGATAATAATCATAAATATAAAATAAATAAAAAAAAAATATGAAAAAAATATACATATAGTTCACAGATATTTTTCAAAAAATATCTGTAAACTATTTATTTTAATTAGTCGTTTAATGATTATTGTATTGTGATGAAAATTCACAATCTGTATTTAAAGTTTCTCATCGAATTGGATTTTGTGGTTGCTTACGTCATTTTTCTTTATTGTAACCATTAGTCGTGAAAATCTAAAAATCTGCTACTTTTAAGAGATAGGTGAGTAGATAATACGGAAACAAAAAGTTTAAATTCAGATGCACATAATTTAGATTTCTTCTAAAACTTCCATTCAATTTTCAGATAAATGAATTTCAAGAAACTTAATTGCCACGATGATCTCATCATGGCAATTAATTTTGATTTGTTGGTTGTCGAAAAAGATTTAATAACAAAATGTTTTTCAAAAGGTGACGTAGGTACGAGTATGTTTTATTTGATTACCCTTGTACAGTATTAACAACTTTTTTGTTTATGATTTTTTTTTAGTTGTAAAAACCACTCTTGGATATGCTGTGAGTGTCTTGTTATGGCTGTTTACATAATCAATGGCCTTAGTGCAAGTCTTTCAATATTTGTTTGAGTACTTTGAAAAAATCGAACTAAGTCCTCTGGACACCCACAAATGTGGACGACAGCTCTTCAAGAATATCGTAGTAAGTTATCAGTATCAGTAATCATCAGTACACTGACAAACCCTTGTGTTTGAAGACCCTTAACTTTAAGGCTATCATCACACAATTATTACCAAGGATGTCTAAGAATTAGGGTTGTAACGTAACGTCGCCTCTGAACCCACAAGTTGGATCTTTCGCAAGAAGTTCTACCTCCGTTGTAATTTCTAACCGACGAATATCTGACTGAAGATATATACTCAAAGCCTCTGTTTAGGGGAGCATGTCTATTTTGATGTACTTAGAAAGGTTCTGGAATGGCGACCGCTTATCGGTAAACGATGCGTGGAAACCCCTCTCACACGGTGGACCAATGGCCTGGTGAAGGCGGCGGGAATCCGGTGTATGCGGGACGCACAGGACCCAGTAGATGATGGGGATTACGGAAGTCGCATACGTTCTCGCGATCCCCGGCGTAGGTGGGAGATGGAACACCGGGGTGGTTTTAGTCAGTAAGAGTCTGATAGACCCCTCCGCCCGCCCCAGGGCGGAGGACATCCAAGAGGATTTTCCCCCATTTAAAAAAAATGCCCCAGTAGATGATGACTGGGAAGTCGCCGAGAAGGTGTAAAGCCGATTTTTTTCTTGTTTTGTTCTTCTCTGTACCCGATACCGGTAAACCCTTCATCGGATGTGGCTTTCGTTACGTCCCTACAAGATACAGGAACTAAAATAAATACGATGTCAATGAGTGCGTGTCGGGTTCTGTGTAGAGAATTAGTTTGTGTGTGTGCAAATGAGTTGTTGACTCAACCAGTTTGTCTACGCAAGTTGAGCAAATTACTGTTCTAGTTTACTGTTGGTCGTATTTGCGTATCTTTGAGCTCAATTTCCGCAGGCGGAAGGATGGTAACGGTAAGTAATTCAGACTCAAAATTCAGTTGACTTTATCTGTAATTTTTTTTTGTGTCGCTGTTCAGCAGATGTTCTAGCTTGAGTTTGCCAGCGAGAAATTGATCGCAGGATTTTCGGAGACAGAGTTGTGTCGCTGACGGTTCAGCAGAGGTTCTTGAGTTTGCTAGCGAGCAATTGTTCGCAGCAATTTGGGAGACAGAGTGCAACTGTGCTCCAAAACACAAATCGACGGCGTTATCCAAATAGTAGTCACAGTAAAATAGGACTGGGCTGGTAAATTCTGCCGAATATCGAAAAGTTCATGGGCTAAACCAACCACAATGCGTGCCCCAGAACATGTTAATCACATCGCGGCAGACTCAACGAAGATCAACACTTTCCCAAAGTCGGAAAAAATGGGAAGAAGAAAGGGAGGCCTATGCCATGTGACATAACAGGCTGAAAATAAATAATACTGAAGGACCTAGGCAATAGGGATGTTGCCCGGGTTAAAAACCTATAGTTATTTTTAGTCCATCAGTTAGATTATCAAAAAAAGGTAAGTAAAACGCATCAAAGATAAAGAGTGGGGGCTTGTAACGTCACTTTCCAGTAAAAAGTGTACTGGTAAGTGNCTCAGTTGACTTTCTGTATCATTATTTTTCAATTATTTTTTTGTGTCGCTGTCGGTTCAGCAGAGGTTCTTGAGTTTGTCAGCGAGCAATTGATCGCAGCAATTTGAGAGACAGAGCGCTACTGCGCTCCAAAACACAAATTGGCGTTATCCAAATGGTAGACATAGTAAAATAGGACTGGCTGGTAAATTCTGCCGAATATCGAACAGTTCATGGGTTAAACCAACCACAATGCGTGCCCCAGAAAATGTCAATCATATCGCGGCAGACCCAAGCGAATATGGCGGGACGAGCTTCATGCCTATCGACAGGATTAGTCAACACTTTCCCAAAGTCGGGAAAAATGGGAAGCAGGAAGAGACACAACAGGCTAAAAATAAATAAAACCGTAGAACATAGGCAATTAAGTTTGATACATTATTTTAATTTTGAAAACGCAAATACTAATTGCTGTTAAATTGAAGGAAATTAAATTCAAAGACAATTATTAATCGTAGTAGAGAAGATGATGATCAAAGTTTATTTTGCAGNACGGACTAATCAGATTTTTTTAATTAATCAAATACCCTATTAAGTTTGCTACATTATTTTAAGTTCGTAAACACAAATAGTTAACTGCTGTTAAATTGAAGAAAATTAAATTCAAAGACAATTATTAATCGTAGTAGAGAAGATGATGATCAAAGTTTATTTTGCAGTTTCAGAACTTCAGCAGTTTAAATCATATCTGCCTTGACTTTTCCCAGCTATGTTGGGGTGGGCTGCCAGTCTAATCTGATGCAGCTGGGGTTACATGGAGCAACTGCCTATCTGACCTCCATAATCAGTTACTGGGTAAAACTGTACCCCTTGGTTTCAGATTTTCTTGGTTCTGATTACCCGTAACGTCTGTCAAAGATGTTTCAATGACAGCCGGAACCAACGGCTTAAAGTACTTTCCGAGCCACGGAATGTAATGGATGGTCACTGGTCACCTATCCACGGACCGAACTCGGCAAAAGCTGCTTAACTTTGAAAATCAGGCCGTGCGCCTGTTACTACTTAGCCACAAGCACCCCAAGTTACTGTTTTTCAAATTCAAGGGTAAGTCTTACCTCTCTAAAATATGTAGTTACAAAACATAATCCAGCAAGCAATTTAAATCTAAAACGAACATTTGTATTCCACATATGAACTCCCAATTAGGTGCAATGGCTTTACCGCTCTCAAAGGAGTAATCCCATTAAAATCACTGCCTTTACTTAATGATATGTATAATTAAGGTTGGGTTGTTTATACCCGTCGGTTTTCGTATTTTACGTCGGTTATTTTAGTTAATTTTGATCTGTAACTTATAATAATAGTACCTGGATTACCGAGCTTTGAACGTTTTCTAAAAATGCAACCTAGCTAGATCGATTTATCGCCCCCTTAAATTTTATGAAAATCGTTGGAGCCGTCTCGAGATTCAGATTATATACCTATATATACAAGAATTGCTCGTTCAAAGATATTAGATATGGAAGTTGGCGAAAAACTGTAGAATACTATAGTTGGTACTATGGTACTTAATTACTCTTTTAGCGTTTATGGCAAATCCCTCCCCCCCCTTTTGGGGAGGCCTATGTCAGCAGTGGACGTCTNGGGAGGCCTATGTCCAGCAGTGGACGTCTTTTGGCTGATATGATGATCTGGTCATACATCCACGTTGATTGTGAGTACTGGGTACCTTTCTGTGTATGTGTATGTTATTAGGGCGTCCCCTCTCGTCGTTTCCTAAAGTTATCATCATCATCAGCCGAAAGACGTCCACGGCTGGACATAGACTTCCCTCAAGAGGAGGGGGTTTGCCATAATCGCCACTCTTGGCACGCGGGTTGGCGATCGCAGTGTAGCTGTTGCAATTCACAGAGAATGCTGCTGCCCATACTCTGGTGAGTCCCTTAGTCGCCTCTTACGACACCTGCGGGAAGTGATAGGATGGTGCTTATTATTTTACGTCTGACACCATACAGAACCATACCCTACGTAACTCTAGCTAACCTAAAGTTATTGCCGTTCATTAATTCTATTTAAGTGCCTTGACAACCTAGTCATACTCTGTATTTCACAAAATCTTCTTTTAACCGACTTCAAAAAAAGGAGGACGTTCTCAATTCGATTCTATTTCGTTTTTTTTATGTTTTTTTCCTCATAACTACATCGTTTATGAACCGTTTCGAAAATGAAAATATACTTTTAAATCAAAAATAATTTTGGAAAAATATGTCATCCAAGTAAACGCAATTGCGTATTTTGCTTTCCTGTGACTTTCCAGTGGTTGTTGTGGTGTGTTGTTTCACTAAAAAATAAAATATAATTTCGGAAAAATAAAACTTTAATTTCGGAAGCAGGTGTTAAAATACGAAGAAATAACCAAAAACACCGAATTCCAAAATTAAAGTAATTGTATTTTTTTGTAAAAAAGTTTTAAAAAAAAACTTTTGTCTAAGGGCAGCATTATTCAATTAATCATGTATGCATATTTATACCATACATACTTCGCAAGAAATGTATTCCACAGCATTTGTACTTTTCTTGAAATATTCAACTTATGACTAATACAGAAATACCATACATTTTTTCATTACCAAATTCGTCGGCAAATATAACAGTCCATCTCGTGGATTACGACGTATACCTACACACGAACAGTACCCCAAGGGGTTTGCTGATGTGTAGCTAGCTTTATAGACAAAGCGAATATGTGTGGTATGTCTGTTATTTTACCGGGACCCGTAGGTATCTTTCATACTAGAACATAGAAATTCTGTTTGGTGACAAAAAGCGGTATGGTGGCCCTATTCGTCGGACAAATCCACTTAAACTAGATATTAAACTATAAATGTGATAAAATATTCCCTTATTTTATGACCTTAAGTGCGCTTACTCCTCACGGTGTTGCATACAAACTTTCAAGTCTTTATTCTTGGAAATTAATTAAGTGATTTTAATGAAACTTGGTATGCATACGCTAGATATTTAATAGTTAGTTGAGAACATTTTCGAAAAAGAGTTCAGTGCGAAAGATAGAGTAATTTTTCACGTTCTATAGAAAATTTTGAATCACTCTCTCTCTGTCCCTGTTTTTCGAAAAAAATCTGTTTATACCTGGATATCTAGCGCATGCATACCAAGTTTCATTAAAATCAATTCATTCGTTTCCAAGAATAAGGACTTGAAAGTTTGTATGAAATACCGTGAAGAGTCAACGCTCTTAAGAAAGATAATATGGCTAGACACTGCCTGACTATGACTACTGAGATGACGAGATAAATTGACATGATAGCAAAAATATGATGACTAATGATGATTATACGACTGAAACATTAATACCGAAATGAAACAACGCCGAAGAAAGTTCTCATTAACAAGCACAAAATAAAAACTTTTTGCACTTGATAACAAAAACAGTAAAACATTTACTGCGCCATATATCCCACAAAAAACGGAAGAAAGGCTAAACTTCCCCTTTAGAACTTGGTAGCCGCTTTGTACAATTCATTAAACGCGAGAAATATTACCATATATACTCGACGCGGCTAAAATTCAAACGTTATTCATAAAAAAATGAACCTAAAGTGGGTTTAAGTTGGAAATTTGCATGGCTGCTTTGGTGTTTGGCCCAAACTTTGCAAAGAAGAGGAACACGCTCGTAGTATTTGTAGTATACATGGTGGACAAAACTTTTTAGGAATCCTTTCATTGTTCCTACAAGTAAAGATTGGAATTTCATGCCGGAGTCGATATTTCCTGATAGGCAATACCTGGAAGTATTTAAGATGAGGTGAATTGGGGTTGAAACTTTCGGGTCGTGGGGTCCGAGTGCGCATATCTTGTTTAAAGATTTATCTGACTGGCTTTTACCTTGGTCAAAGAATAAGCATCGCCATACAACGTGGCAATGCCACCAGTCTTTTGGGTACACTTCCAGTCGACAGCGATGCGGATGAATTTTTGACGCCATGTTTTAGTGTTAATTTAGTTTTAATTTATTTCTAGTGTATATAGTTAGTTAAGTATTTATTAAAACAATTGTTAATAATTTGGTACTTAATCAACATTAAATGTAAGCATAAAAGTGAATAGATTTCTTCTAGGCAAGTGTGCTCCTTCATCGATCACATGACCACGTGGTCGACGAAGGAGCACACTTGGAAATCGATGGCTTTCCATGGTGGTCAAGCATGAGTATATACATATGTAATAGAAACAAGAATGGTTGGACAGAAGTTTTACAATTCGTAAGATCCCAAGAATGATTCGAGTATCATCATCATCATATCCGCCGAAAGGCGTCCATTGCTGGACATAGGCCTGGCCTGGGGGGAGCCCATAATTGCCACGCTTAGCAGGCGTTGGGGATCGCGGTGTAGCTGTTGCAATGCACAAAGAATGCTGCTGCCCATTCTCTGGTGAGTCTCTTAGTCGCCTCCTACGACACCCACGGGAAGTGATGAGATGCTGTTATTATTTTACGTCCGACACCCTACAGAATACCGTACAAACGATACTGGTTTTAAGAAAAGATTTAGACAAAAGAAAATATGAATGAATTGAGTAAAAGATTAAATGGCGAGAAAAGAAGCGTACCCTATATTAACAGCTGCTAAAAATGTTTTGAAAAAATAAAATATACATAATCCCAAATAAAATTAGGAAGACGGCAAGAAAGTTGTGCTGATTAAAAGTAATATTCTCGAGCGAAATTCTGTACGAAGTCATTCTAGGCGACCAAAATGGTTTCAGAACCAGCTGAAAAACGCATCTCGGCCACGATAATGGCAGTAGGAAGCTTCTTGCATTCTCCGAATATTATAACTGTGCATGAGAGTTAAACCATACATATTGCTGCAGGAATTCGCTTGGACCGCTTTCGTTTCCACGCGGTTTAGCATAGTAGTGGGTTACGATGTACAATTGCACGTACTATCCGTACGCATTAACTTGGCACCTGGCTCGACATTTTTCGAATGCCGGTTTGTAAACAATATAAACGCGTTAGCATCACTGTTACCGTTACAATTATATTATTTTCATAAAAATCGAATTGTTCAATTTAAATTAAAACGTCAAAAAGTAATTCGAGGCAGGTGCCAAGTTAACGTGTACGGGTGTACCTTTAATTTAAATTTAACAAGACCCCGTATGGAGGTCGAGCTTAACATACCTGCAGTGCGATTCTCGAAACATGTCGAAGTGAAGGCTTGGGTGTAGGGATCACGAAGTGGGCTGTCAATCTAAGTAATCAATATGGAATGACAGCTCACTTCGTGATCACTTCAACCAAGGCTTCACTTCGACATATTTACAGAATCGACCGGCTGTTTATCATTATAATTTGATGTATACGTAAAAAGATAGATAGATGAAACATTTGTTCCATGCAACAAACAAAGGCAAAAAAAATATTCAAATATGGTTTCAGTGTTTATATGTATTTATATTAGGTTCTGCCTACTGGTTCGCCCGTCTGAAAGTCGGAAATTATCCCAAGGGAACATACTCAAACATAAATCCAAATCCAGGATGTGGTCTACTCGAATGCCAAGTTTCATCCAAATTCATTCAGCCATTAAGACGTACGTGCAAAAGTAACCAATAGATGAATAGACAGACAGAGTAACTTTCGCATTAACAATTTTAGTATGTTTTATTCTATCTCGCTTGTCTCTTGTAACTTGCACTGTTTTCCCATACACAGTATGAGTGTAAGTTATTACTCGTAATTTACCGTTACAATTCTGCATATGACCCGCAACTGTAAGCCGCTAAATAATGTCAAAAACATAGAATGTATATTAAATTTAATAACTTTTGAAAACTACGAGTTGAATTGAAGTAGTAAGCTATTTTGTGGAACGGGTATAGCGCAGGTTAAAACAGTGCTGCCAACATTTCGGTGCCAAAATTTTTATACAATTTCAGTACAACAGTCGGGAATGAAAGGATGGTTTAACACGTTTCTCGTGTTTTTGAAGTGGATTTGCATTTGAGTAGCTGTATGGAAATTTTATAGACGATCAATGTTTTCGCGTTTTTAAGTACGATGTCAGTCAGGACTTCTGATAAGTAATTTCTCCTATATTTTAAGCAGATAATGATTTTTCATTTTGTTTAGATTACTTAAAATTGCTTTCACTGTCTCCTTTTTCGTAAAGCTCCTCAATCAACTTTTTAGATCTAGTTATTTTGCTGTTCAAGTTTTGCTGCAGGTACCTTTTTTTTAAGGATGGGAAATCATTAAATGACCCCTTTCGCTCTGGGCGGAGCGGAAGGGAGTGTCAGACTCTTACTGACTAAAACCCATCCGTGTTCCTGCCCTTTGCGTTTCAGGGCTGCGGTGACTCTTTCGAACAAATTCCGCAGCCCTGGCAGGCTCTGGCCCTAGCGAGGCCCGTCTCCTATGCTGACATCTTTTTCAGGCGCACTTGGAACACAACACGCCGTCGAAACTAAAACTGAAAGTACCTAGGTACTGATTCAACTACGAAAATTCTGTCATTGATAGAAAACTATCGCATAGAACCTCAAGCAAGAAACTTTTTATTACAAAAAATTGCACGGTTTTTGTCGGATACAGGAGGAAAGCCCAGGAAAATGTTTTGGAAATACTGTCACTGTGCGTAATTCCTGCGTAAAGAGAGGAATTCTCTATCGGAGTCTATGATTCCTGATGTCTACAACCTGGGAGTCTATAAGCCAAGAGTGAATATCTATTCACTTTATTGCGTAGAAGTAATCTTACTTCTAGTGGGCAGGACACATTGCTCGCAGAACAGATGGTCGATGAGGCCGATAAGTTCTGGAGTGGCGACAGCGTACGGGAAGTCGCAGCGTTGAAAGGCCTCCCACAAGCTGGACCGATGACCTGGTGAGGGTCGCGGGTAGCCGATGGCTGCGAGACGCACAGGACGGTTGTTGTGGCGACACTTGGGGGAGGCCTATGTCCAGCAGTGGGCGTCTTTCGGCTGATATAATGATGATGATGATGAAACATGCTCTATCGTCGACCATATCATATCTTTCCATCAAGTAAGATTGTGTTTAAACCCGAGCCTATTAATAATAAAAAAATCTACCAACATAAATGAGAGGTTTAGTTGCGCGGGCGATATTTAGGCACGTGTAAATTTTCCCGGTCTATTATAATATAACCCACGAGCGATATTTTTAACAGCAATGGTAGTTGTTATTTTTTCATTCCCCATTTTAGCCTGA
>NDFZ01003556.1:1933-23838 GCA_002192655.3 Mamestra configurata
TTAAGTAAGAATTTTCTAGTAAAAATAAGTCCTCTTCATCCATATTGTATTTGACAAACACTCGACACGACACCACTCGGACGAGCCGCGTGCTTAACTGCGGAAAAGTGACAACGCGCGCGTCCCCGCACCCGCGCCGCCCCCGCACCCGCGTGTTCAGTGTGGCCACGCACTTAGAATTTCATTAAGAGCTCGGCAAACTTCACGAAAGATTATTGATATCATAGGGACAGATACTTTAAACAAGTAGTGAAGGCTTTTGTAAGAATCACCAGATGCCAAAAATCGTAGCGTAATGGCAAGACGAAATTTGGCTGGTATAGCTTCTCTGAAGTCTGTATCATGCTTGGATATCATTGGTGAAATTTTTTGCAGTAAAAACTCAAAATCAGAATAGCTCATTCGGCAGAAGTTATCAAACTCTCCAGATGGTTCATATAAAAGTTCATTAAATTTCTCTTCTATAAATTGTCTGTAACAAATAAAATATATCGTAAGTATTGTGGCATAACTCAACTGCAACAGATAATGGTTAAATCAAAATAGTAGTTACCTGGTACGATTATGATGAATCTTTTTCATCCACCATCTTCGCTGTCGTCGAGCTCTCCTTTTTTTTATTTCACTTTGCTTACATTTCAAATAAAAGTACGTTAAACCAAATGCAATAGCCGTCACAAGTTCGGTGTCCGCCATGCTTGGATGTATATTGCAGACTGACGCATTCACAAGCGTATAAACGCCTTTCAAACGCCAAACGAGATTTGTGGAGGCTTTGGACTGTTTGCAGTTTGCCAAGGCTTGGCAAGCGTGTAAACGTACCATAAGAAAGCCTACAAGACTGAGATTTTTTCTGTCAAGTAACCAGTAAACCAGCAGGCTGTTATAGTTAATACCATAATTATTTTATTAAGTTGAATACCATGGTATTGATTTAACGTTCCAAAGATACAAGTTATCAGTAATGCTGGGGCCACACTAACGGGAAATGCCATTAATTATCGCGATAATGGACGTTAACCATAGGTGTAGCCACAACTTAACGGGATAATTTGACAATGGCATTAACAATGCCGTTTGGCGTTAGGCGATAGCTCAAGTGGCGGTACATCAAAGAGATTAACGCGAGAATTGATGTGATGACGTGGTCACACTACGTTTTGTCAGTGTTAGCCAGTATACTATAGTATTCTTTGGTCAGTGTGCTTCGAGAGCGCAACGGGAGCGGACGTGTTTGTTTTTTGTACGACGGATTTGCCTCAATATCGACGTTTTTGTTTTAAAATACGTACTATGGCGACGGAGTGGAGTAACGAGAAAGTTATTACTTTTCTCGAGATTCTGCAAACAGAACCATGTTTGTGGGATCCGAAACTCAAAAGTTACAAGAACCGAGGAACAGAGTGATGCTTGGCGCCGAATAATGGAAAAAATACCGTTTCAAACAACTATTGAAGAAATAAAAAAGAAGAAGGAAAGCCTAATGGGTTATTATAGAACCCATTTTAACAAAATTAAGAAAACGTTGAAGTCCGGTGCTGGCAAAGATGACGTATATACAACTAATTGGTTTGCATTCGAAACGATGGATCATTTCTTGCGAGGAGTATATGATAGTGGTCGCACATTAAATACAGAGGTAAGTAATACAATTAGTCATACATTATGTCAATGATATCTGTCGGCGACGGAGGTCCCATGCAGACACCAGGGCTGTGTTGATAACTTTGTTTACTGAACTGATAAGGACTTTTACATGTGTTATCAGTCAATAATTAGAGGTTTATGTTGCTAATTAGTGTTTTTAGTGTATTGTGAACTATTAGTAACGACAGATTTGTAATTGGAAGGATTTATGAAAAGTTGAAATTCAGAATGTTCGCGATCTAAGTTACGTAATCATATTTTGATGATAGGATTTTTTGTTTTGAATCTAATTACCACCTAAGCATTGTAATTAGATAGGACTTGGCTAGGAAATCATGTTCCAGTAATTAGAATTCCAATAAGTATAATATTAAGTGAGATATGGAGACTTTCATGTGTGGAAATGTAGTCAATCTTGTATTTTTTAGAGTTTATGTTCTAGAAACTTTTTTATGTATTGATGTAGGTATGTCAAATGTTATTGTTTTATGTTAAAGTAGGTACAGATAATTACGAACATTGATGTATATATTTTTATGGTTATGTGAAAGGATAAATAAANGCAATTCACGTCTGGACGCTGGCTCCAAGCAACCACTAACTGTACCTCGTTACTGTGACTCTTCGATGTCGGAGATCGCAGTTCACATGAAAGAGGTACGAAGAGTATTGTGCAGTCTAGACGTGAACAAGGCCAGCGGGCCTGACGGCATTTCAGCGAGAGTTTTGAGGCAATGTGCGCCTGAACTGTCTCCTGTGTTGACACGCTTGTTCCGCCTCTCTCTTGAAAAAAGAACGGTGCCAAAATCCTGGAAGCTTGCGAATGTACAACCTGTGCCAAAAAAAGGCGACCGTGCAGACCCTGCTCATTATCGACCGATCGCCATTACCTCCATTCTGTGCAAGGTTATGGAAAGGGTACTGAACAGTAAGTTGCTGACCTACCTTGAAGACAATGATCTCCTCAGTGACCGTCAATATGGCTTTCGCCGGGGACGGTCAACTGGCGATCTTCTTGTGTATGTCACGCACTGTTGGGGCGAAGCCATCGAGAAACACGGCGAAGCACTTGCTGTATCGCTCGATATCTCGAAGGCCTTTGATAGGGTGTGGCACGCAAGTCTACTCAGCAAGCTTCCTGCTTATGGCATCCCAGCTGATTTTTGTAGCTGGATATCAGACTTCCTTAGTGAACGGTCGATCCGAGTAGTCGTTGACGGCTGCTTCTCTGACCTCATGGCTATTAATGCCGGAGTTCCTCAGGGGTCTGTTCTCTCTGCAACTCTTTTCCTGCTGCACATCAATGACCTGCTTCAGCCTGGTATTGTTGGGTATGCAGATGACAGTTCGGTTTCAGAGAGATACTTGTCTAGCGCAAAAACCAGCGGGGAAGAAGTTCGTTCCTTGAGAGAGGCCATGGTAGAGCGGACAAATTTGACCTTAAGTCTTGTCTCCCAGTGGGGTGATGACAATCTGGTCTCTTTTAACGCCACCAAAACACAAGCATGCCTTTTTACCGCGAAAAGGAGTCGTTTCGACCTAACTCCGACTTTTCGGGGTACTTCTGTTCCTGTAACCGATCGGCTCGAGCTCCTAGGCATGGAGTTGACAACCAGTCTCAACTTTGGTGCCACCATTGAGCACAAAGCCCAAACTGCGGCCAAAAAGCTGGGCATCCTAAATAGAGTGAAGCGATACTTCACGCCTGGACAGCTTTTAACCCTCTACAAAGCACAAGTCCGATCCTGCATGGAGTATTGCAGCCACCTTTGGGATGGCTCAGCTAAATACCAACTTGCCGCGCTTGACTCGGTGGAACACAGAGCTAAAAGGCTCATTGGCGACGTAAGACTGGTGGATGCCAAGCTTCACAGCTTGGCTCATCGCCGCAAGGTTGCCTGCTTGTCGGTCTTCTACAGATTGTACTTCGGGGAGAGTGTCCAGGAACTCCACGATCTCATCCCACCGGCCCCCTTCTACCATCGGACATCTAGACGCACTGCAAGTTACCATCCCTACCTTGTTGCTATTCCACCAATTCGCACTAAACGTTTCCAAACGTCTTTTATAATGCGCACAGCAAAGGAGTGGAACTCTCTGCCTGCGTCTGTGTTTCCGAACGCATACAACCCTAATCTCTTCAAAATTAGAGTGAACAGGCTTCTTCTGGGTAAGCTCGCTCCATCGTCGACTTTGTCTCTGTCATCTATGACCTAGACTAGAGTCAAGAGCAAACCCATATTAAATAAAAAAAAAATAAAAAAAAAAAAATCTTCGCTGTCGTCGAGCTCTCCTTTTTTTATTTCACTTTGCTTACATTTCAAATAAAAGTACGTTATACCAAATGCAATAGCCGTCACAAGTTCGGTGTCCGCCATGCTTGGATGTATATTGCAGACTGACGCATTCACAAGCGTATAAACGCCTTTCAAACGCCAAACGAGATTTGTGGAGGCTTTGGACTGTTTGCAGTTTGCCAAGGCTTGGCAAGCGTGTAAACGTACCATAATAACTAGTTCTTTGTACACTTATTTACACTAATCTCAATAAACGGATGTATAGAAAACCCTGTCCGATCCATTAAGGTGTTATTAGGTATCGAGATAAGGTTCTATTTGTGTAATTATTTTCTAATTGTTATAAAAAATTACCCCAATAAAAAAAAATACAAAATGCACTACAATAAAAAAGCTTACATGGCAACCCAAAGGGTGGAGACGCGCGGGGTGCGCGGAGCTGCTCACAGGTAGCGAAGTCATAGGTCATGACCCCAGTTGACCTCGGCTCTTATCAGCCGGATAAAAATGCGTCAATCGAAAGAAACTGAGATTTTTTGGTAGCTCTGAAAAGAGCTTTTATGTGTGGTGGTGTGAGATTACTCAATGACGACACTGATTTGTTGGTTGGGATGAAGATACATCGTCGGCAACAGTGCAGGACCTTTTAACTACATGTTTTGTGAAAACATTTTTCCTTCTAAATGACAATTCAAAAATATTAATGCAGCACCTTGTAACTGCAGTTTAAAACAATTCGTTAGTTAGAAGAGTGTGAAGTTTTGTTTTTATTATAGTTCCAGCATAAAAAAGGACATGTAAGTTAAAGTTAAAAAGTTAAATATATTATATTTAATAAGTTATTATATTGATGACATAATATAACATTGTGACTGTTTGAAACGCCTATGATTTACGAAAATTGGTATGAACAAATAAATATGTAGTGTATTTTAGTTTGGTTTTGCGGTGTACTTAGAAGGTAATGCATTAGGTATTTTAAAAAAGTCTTAAAAGTTAAAGTTATTGCGTTAAATTTCAAAAAGAAACACTTGATTATACTTACGTAAATGTTGTTATTTTAAAACAAAAATAGACCTATAAAACTTAATGTATATAATATAGTAATCATACAGCTGAATTTTATGAAAAGTATGTTCAAGTTGTTCTTACTTTTTTGCTTTTCGGTTGTTATACCTAAATTGGTTTTGTATGAGTTACTCATTATATCTAGGAACGAATCTTATTTATAAATGAACAGCAACAACGTAGTTAATACACTGATTTAATACTTTTACTAATACAACATCATTTCTTTCGTCCACAGTCACGAACACGATGTTGACTTTGAAAAATAAAATAAATAAAAAGATTCTACTGATGGCTCTTCAATGTGATTCACAAATTAACCAAAACTGTCACCAACAGAGAAAGGTGTTATTAAAAGAAAATACCATGAATGAGAGTAATACGATTACGTCAATTACTTGTAAAACTAATAAGCAGAATACTTTGTCTCCTGTTGAAGAATTTTTGTCCGACATTCAGCCTTTTGATGAGTTGTATTGCCTGTGATAAATAATGATAATAACAATGTTAATTTAACTGAAGTACACGTTAATGAAGAACCTTTTGTGTTACCAGAATTGATTGGCGATAGTTTTGATACATTAGAAGAGATATCAACTCACAATTTAACAGAATTAGTGCCTGTTCCAGAAGGAAATCAACAAACCGCAATAGAGAATCCTTTTGTTGAATCACCAACATTTGAACAAACAATTATTTTAGAATGTTGTGTATCTACAGTGAATAATGTCAATGACAATGTAAAATTAACAAACCATACAACTACAAGTCAGGAAATACTAAATAATACTACAAAAGTAACCGAAGAACCTACAATTTTACTAGATAATATAAACGATAGCTTTGAAAAAATAGAACCAAGGGAAAAAAATGCTTCAGAAGAGACACAAGGACCCATCAATATCGAAATACCCCCTTCTGTGGCACTAACCCAAGAAGCAAATGAAAATTGTGTTGCTACAAATAACACTGACAATGAACCTAGTATAAGTGGGACAATGCTGACCGAGAACCCCACAAATACAAAGCGCTCTAAAGAAAATCAAAGAGTCCTTAATAAGAAGAAAAGAATGGAAGGCCAGAAATATGTGGGGTTTCGTAAACCAAGAGGGCAAAAAAATACATTTAATGATACAGAAAGAAGCGAAAGAAAATTATTACCCAGATGTAATTGCAGCAAAAAAGACACTAAAGTCACAAATTCGACGAAGAAATGTTATGAGATAACCGAAGCAGATCAACAGGAAATATTTACAAATCTATGGTCTAAAATGAACTGGGATCAAAGAAAAGTTTTCGTGTCTAACACCGTCTTCAACCGTGAAGCTAAACGTAAGACTACTGAAGAAAATAGCAGACGTAGTCATTCTTTAGCTTTCCATTTGCAAATAAGGAATAATTTATTAGTTGTTTGTAAAACCATGTACTTAAACACAACTGGACTGGGTCAGTGGTCAGTTGCAGATTGGTCGGCAAAAAGCCAGCATGGTGTTATAGAACAACATTCAACAGCTGTGGCCTCCAGAGCCCCTAGAGAAAACAAGAACACTGATAAGCTTGAGTTTCTAAAAAAATTCGTTAATCTTCTCAATAAATTACCCAGCCATTACTGTCGAAAATCAACAAAAAAATTGTACATGGAACAGACGTTTACCACTTATCAATCGCTTTACAATGTTTATAAGTCTAGTTGTGAAAAAGAAGGCATAGATACCCTAACCATTAACAAAATGAAAGATGTACTTTCAGAAATGAATGTTTCTATGTTCAAGCCTCGTAAAGACCCATGCGACGTGTGTCTGGCCTATACTACATTTACCAGAAAATGAGTACGAGGTTCATCAAGCTGAAAGGAAGAAAGCAAGAGACGAAAAAAGTAAAGATAAAATCAGGGCTTTGGAGGGTGAATGCCATGTCTTAACCATGGATGTCCAAGCTGTTAAATTGTCTCCGATGACGAAAGCCAATGCTCTTTACTATCGGACTAAGCTATGTAACCACAATTTTACAATCTACAATCTTGCCACAAGTGATGCAACATGTAACTGGTTCGATGAAACTGTTTGTGACGGCTCAGCATCAACTTTTGCTACTTTTTTGGTTCATTACTTGGAATCCAATTTTCTGGGAAAGGGTGATAATTGCCCTATTATAATATACTCTGATGGTTGTACAGCCCAGAACCGAAATGTAATAATGTCCAATGCACTATTAAGTCTTGCCGAAAAATATGATGTTGAAATAATTCAAAAGTACCTTACCAAAGGACACACTCAAATGGAGTGCGACTCCGTCCATAGTACTATTGAAAGTGCGTTAAAAAATCGTGACATCTATTTACCCAGTGATTATCACCGTATTTCTCAGGAAGCAAGAAAACGAAATCCGTATGAGGTTTTCGTGCCAACTTTTGATTTCTTTCGTGATTATGGATACAAATCCCTGTTAAAGCATACATCGATACGCCCTGGTCGAAGTGTTGGAGATCCTGTGGTTGTTCAACTCAAAGCTATAAAATATACCAGTAATATCTTACAAACTGCAATTCGATGAAGAATACCGTCTGTTACCACAAAGACCAAAAAATATAGACCTTGCTCACGCTGAATTTCCAAAATTACATTCTGCTCCTTTGTCAGTTACTGAGAGGAAGTTTAAAGATTTACAAGAGATTAAAAATGTGATCCCCAGGGATTGTTGGCCATATTACGAGTCTCTACCCCATCGTAATTAAAAAAGTTACTTAAATTAGATTGAATTTAATTGTGTTCATATTCTTTCATTAATAATAAAATTACTTAAAAAAATATTGTTTTATTTCTATGAGTAACACATTACCTTGTATCTACATAAATTCTATCAATTTAGTTACTGCATTTCCATGTAAGTGAATTATTGAATTCTTTAATTTGCTTTTGCAACTCAAATCCTTATTTATAACATGGCTATAAAATAAATAAACGAATAATGTGAAAAAAGTTGTATTAAATTGTTCGCGTCGCTTTTAAGAAACTTTTTATCGTCTACTGTACAAAATACTTTTTTGCATTTAGAAGGTCCTGCACTGACGCCGACGATATTGTAGTGCGACCAAAATGTTTGATACTTTTGCGTCATCAAATTTACCGCTGATTTAAAATCTGAATAAGCTAAATCGTGACTGAAATTAAAAATAGTGCTGTCTGTTTTCTGTTATATATCACATTTTTTTTAAAATCTATCTTCCTGGAAAATCTGAGAGTACAGTGAGGCGTATTGTAGATGAAGGTTATAAAAATGATGGTAAATTTGGAACCTCTGGCAAACACAGATCAGGCCGTCCTAAGAAAGAAATGGATGACATCAACATATGTGCCCTTCGACAAAAGATTCAATTCTTTTACTCGGTGAAGAAAGAGGAACCTTAAGGAAACTTCAGGTAGTGGCCAAAACGGATCTGGATTTTGAATGTAGCCTAGAAGACCTGCGTAAAATTTTGAAATCTATTGGGTTTTCTTATAAGAAGTGTCAAAATAACAGAAAGGCTCTAATTGAACAAGCACATATTGTAGCAAAACGAGAGGAATACTTGGCTATTATTAAAAAAAATAGAGATTTGCCAGAAGAATTACAAAAAAATATAATTTATCTTGACGAGACCTACATTCACTCGTCATATAAGGTAAAAGTTTTTTTTTTGTGTAATCCATATTTATATTGAATATTTTTACTTTATAAATAAGTACAGTGGAAGGCGTCACGCAAAACATATGTGCACGCTGGAAGCGAAAAGGGGTTTGTGCCAAACTGCCTGCTTATATTTAGTGGACAAAACAAGCTCGAAGACTATCATTCCGAGATGAATGCCCACAATTTTACCAAGTGGATGACGGAGAAACTTATCCCGAACCTGCATGAGCCGTCGATCATTGTCATGGACAACGCCCCCTACCACTCCGTCGTGACAAATAAGGCGCCTACCTCAAGCTCTCGCGTGGATGAAATAAAACTTTGGCTTTTGAAAAATGGTATTGACTTTGACCCTTCCCTCAGGAAGCCAAACTTACTCAATTTGGTAAAAAAAAACAAACCCCACCCTATCTATGCTATTGATGAACTTTTGGGAGAAAATGGGCATACAGTGGTACGGCTTCCACCGTATCACTGTGATTTAAATCCTATAGAGCTCATTTGGGCTCAAGTAAAACAGAAAGTGGCAGAATACAATGTTGGGTCACGTGATGTGAAGCAACTTGCTGAAGAGGCCTTCAACAGCATTACAGCTGAAGCATGGAAAAATTGTTGCCGTCATGTTGCAAACATTGAAAAAGAATATTACGAACGAGGAAGAACCCTATATCAAAATATAGATGAGTTAGTAATTCGCCTAGGCGAAGATAGCAGCAGCAGTGACAGCAGTGGCGCTGAAGACGTTGTTACTGATGCAGCTGACAGTGAAAATACCTTTTTTAACGTAGAATATTTGGAATCAGATGATGAAAATTATTAATAATTATGTTATGGGGTATTTTTCATTATTAAAATAAAGTTAAAACATGTAATAAAAATATGTCCAAACATTTTTCTTTTTACCCATTTTTTTTTACCGACAGAGACCATTTATTTGTGCTGGTCGTTTAAGCAAACCAATGAAGGTCGCATCTTTGTCTGTGGTTTCTGTAGATTTTTTTAATAAGATCTACGGATTTTATACAAGACTTTAACTTTTCTATCCAGTTTAAAAAAGCGCCTACTAGTTAAAATTATGTTTTCATTGAAACCAGGTTTGCTTCTAGTACAAAATAATGTGCTAGTATAAAAATCAATTTAGTCGCACTATACACGGTTGCTACGTGCACGACCGCAACACCCTCATTTTTTTTTCATGACTTTTTAGACAGATTGTATGTTTCTCTTCCCCTATGTCAGGGGTGACCAATATTTTGAATAATTTATAATTGAGGGGTATAGATGCAAAACCGCCTCTGTCGTATATTATCGTCATGCGATGTTTTTATGTGGCAACATTCTTTATTATTTCCTTTTGAATTGTATTAAAATAAATATGAGCAAATTCGCCTCTATCCTATACAAAAAGTCCCTTGAAACATTTGCTTAGGTGCAAAACCGACTCAAAACATTGGATGCAAAAGCGACATTGTCGAGGCTCGACCAATGACAGGTTAGCATGTTGTTGGAAGATGTAATGGCGTCCGGCTATTGTTTTCGTGAACTGCATTTTAGTTTTAATTGAATTGTGTGTGGAAGAAAGTGTGAAAATGGAAATTAATATTGCTCCTGTCGAAGGTAATACAGCAAGGAAGAGGATCCGTAACAAATCGCAATGGAAACGCAATGTCAAAAAGCGTGAGAGGTATGTTCCCAATGCCCTGTATTAACCCTTAATCACCTAGCGTCGGTCACAGTGACTCCATGCGATATATTTTTTCAAATATTTCCGTTACTACGCGTGCCACACGCCTGTGACTCTGTGTACTTTTTCCCCTCCCTCTCCAGTTTGCGCTCCGTGCCCGACCAAGCAACACGTGCGCGCAGTAAAAAAATTCAGGTAAATATATCGCACGCTGAGAACGAAAGTGACCGAATTCAAAATTTTGGTTAAATGAGTTAAGTATACAGAATGACTTAAAAAAGTATACTCTATCATACATAAATTAGAAAACTGGCCAATAAAGGTAAGAAAAGGATAGAGGTATATTTCGGTCTCTTTGTCCCTCAACCGTTCCCTCCCCCCGCGCCTGAATCATAGTGACGAAATCAGTGTTGCACCGTGAGTTGTCGTGACAAGACGTGACAAGTTTAGTACCGTAGTGACCGATTACGCTTTGTGTCTGTTTGTTTGTCAATTTCGGAGGTAAGTTTAGTTACAATTTGTAGTCATAAACTGACCGATTTAGATTTAGGTTCCTTTTACATTGTATGTATTAGCGTATTAGGTGACATATAACAAATTCGGTCACTTATCTATTAACAAGTGAGTCTAAATAATGGACCAATTTTGAATCAGGTCTGTATAATTTTAAATGTACTCATCTGTATTTTGTACTATTTATAAGAAAGTCTGTTTAACATTTTTAAGTTTGGTTTTCAATAGACTTATTGATTAATGGTGCAATTTATTACTTTTTTCAGTTGATACTGAGTCGGCAATCCCAAAACTAAAAATGAAAAGAAGTGCTTTAATTCTTCAATTGGTGGAGGAGAGACAGCAGAATAAGGTAATTATGGAAACCGTTTATTTATTATTCGTTTTTCATTAGTACCTAAGTACTATAATTATTTGTAAAAATGTTTATATTTGTTTTCTATATTCTCTATTGTACTTGTTTGCAGAGTCCTGACGAGGCTTTGGAAATCGACAAAAAAAACATGCCATCTAGCCCTTCAATAATCGAAAATACACCTCCACGTCTGGACCAGGAATATTACAATGTTCAAATCCCAAGCAAAAAAACAAAACCTTTAAATGTAAGTTATTAATTTTTATTTAAGTCATGGGTAGACATTTCTATGTAAGTTTTATCTTATGATGAAATGTTAAATTATTCATGTTTCAGGGACCCTGAAAAGGCTTGTCAAGAAATAAATACGGAATCAAAAGTTACTGAAAAAACCTCGGAAAGTACATCTGCTGTCCGACCACGTTCAAGAAGTTCCAGTACGAGCAGTTCATCTTCATCCTCAAGTAGTAGCAGTACTTCATCATCTTCAAGTACTTCTGTTACAAATGAATGTCATACAGCTACCCCGGGCCCTAGTATAAGCAATTTAAGATCTCAAACAGGTAACCAACGTTCATACGTTCAATCACCAATACATCCGAATGAATGTGATGTGGATCTCAGTGACTCAGATCCAACATACCATGCTGTAAATTTCAATCAAAGAAGTAGACGTGTTTCCAGTACTAGCTCTTCCTCTTCTGATTCTTCGGGTCAACCGGAACCTTCAAAAAGTAGGAAGCGTAAAAGGAACCCTGCTAACTGGAAACAAAATCAAGCAAAAATGTCACGAAACTCCGGAAAAAGTTACAAGTCCATGTCCAAATAAAAAAAATCATTCCAGCTAGGCATGTGAACATGTACGAGCAAGTGTAGACTTAAATAAAAATAAAGTCGTCGTCGCGCACTCGGCGCACACGCACGATGTTTCACTCGCCGCCAAATAAATCTGCGAGCTGTGATAATGTTAAGAGTATTTCGGAGTGTAGTAACTGCAATGTTGTAATAAGTGAATTGCTAGCGTTTGTGAGCAACAAAGTGGATACACTTGCAGAAACTGCAATTATACAAATACAATGTACGAGTGCATACTCTGACAGTGATATTGAGACTGCAAGGCTGCTAGCCTTAAAGTTGCTGCCCCCTACCAAGAAAGTAATGAGAAGGAAGGAAGGCAATCAGCGGAAGAGTGTACAAGAAATTATTAAGATTGTTAAGGAATCGGATCCTAAATGCCTACCTACATTTGTCGCCAAAGACCTGAATAAGCTGCCGCCGGTGACGTTTGACCATATCGATGTAACTACTTTCTTAAAAGATATGAGTGTTTTGAAGAAAGAAATAGCTCGAGTTTCAAGGACTGAACAGTCGTCGTCTGTTTCGGAAGAGGTCGAGTCTTTGAAGATAGAAATACAACAGCTAAAGGAAATAGTACATGGCACACGTGCTGAAAATTGCTTCTCAAGCCAACAAAAGCAAAGGCCAGATTCGCATTCTTTTCCTTTGTTGTTTCCTTCATCCATTTGTTGTGCAGATGAGAATGCAAGTATGCGGGTAGAACAAAATATTGAGACGGTTGCGACTGCGGCGACCGTTGAATTCGACTCACAGCGGCCTGAGTCTGGCAGGATCGTCGCGGGGGAACGTGAGAGGCGAGATGTGCAAATAGCATGCGACCGCGCTGCGGGCGCGCTCGAGGCGATAACAGTGGTGGCTGTGACGCAAACCACGCTATCAGCTGACGGCGAGTTGTGTAATAACAAAAGCTCGCGTCCGTTGACGATGGCTGACGCTGTTAGAAGTGGTGTAAAGCTGCAGAGTACTACCCCTATGAATAGTGGTGAGGGATGGACGAAAGTCCAATACGGGCGCAAGAAAATACAAAATAGGCGAGGTGTGGCTCAACCACTGAACGACTTTAACTTCAGAGCTGCGGATAGAACTGTGTCCCTTTACGTGTCAAGCACAAAACGAACCTTGATGTCGAAGTCTACAGGATAAATACAGTGGATAACCTATTTAATGCATTTAAAGTAGTTGTACCACTTCAAAAAGTAGATTTATTTTTGAATGATAGTGGGGACCAATTTTGGCCTGCTGACATAAGTGTTCAGGCGATACTGGGAACGCAGCTATAATCAGAAAAAGAGAACAGCCACGAGCACGAATTGACTAAATTAACACTGATGGGTTGTAATATTAAACTTTTATCATACAACTGCCGATCACTTAAAAGATCTTTGCAGGAAATTGTACAATTCTGTGATGAATATCAGATAATAGCCCTTCAAGAAACTTGGTTATTCCCTCATGATTTGGGCATATTAAGTACAATACACAAGCAATTTGGCAGTCACGGTGTATCTGCAATTGACACGGAGCAGGGAGTGGTGCGTGGGAGACCGTACGGAGGTGTGGCGCTCCTGTGGGATAAACGTGTGTTTACAAGCGTAGAAATTGTGCAGTGCAATAACGACCGTACGGTTGCAGTGAAATTCAGGCGCGGGGACCGTAGCATGTTAGTATTTAGTGTGTATATGCCTACCGATAGTGAAGACAATTTCCCGGTTTTGTCTCAGTGTCTCGCAAATATAAGTGCCATTATCGAAAGTACGGATACTGAAACTGTGCTTGTGATGGAGGACTTTAATGCACACCCCGGTTCCAGATTTGGAAACGAGTTAATGGACTACTGTATGCAACAAGCATTATCCTGTATTGACTGTAAGTGGCTAGATGTAAACACACATAGGCACCCGTTACACGCTCAATCTAGAATGTGATCCTTGATCATGATTATTGATCTCAATCCAGATTGACTGTGTAATGTATTTGATTGACGGATCGTAAAACCTGATTAGAAAATATCTAGATTTTTTTAAATCAACGATCTCGATCCATTGATCGAGATCCAGATTGATCGTGTAATGTAACATGCTGTCAAATTACGTCAGTCTGCGTTCGGAGCGCGATGGAGTCGGACGACAACAACGACGACATTCCGACCCGGCCGCAAGTGCCATCAACGTCGAAAACGCCGGATATTTCTCCAGATGAAGATTTCATCTTAACTCTCGAAACTTTGCCAGAATTGTGGGATAAGAAATGCAGTGATTACATGAATAAGTACAAACGAAGAACTGGATATGAGAAGCTCCTAAAAATTTTGATTAAAATAAAACCACGTGCCACTATCGACGACGTAAAGAAAAAAATTAATAGTCTGCGGTCAAATTATAGAAGAGAATTAAAAAAGATAATAACTTCGAAAAGGTGAGGTGCTGGTACGAGTGAAGTTTATGTTCCAAAATCGTGGACATTTAAGTACCTTGCGTTTTTAAACAACGCAGAACAGCCAGTTTCTCAGGTAAGCTCAATAATTTGAACCACATATTTCGTTCAAAAGCCGTTTAACCTAATCATTTATTACTTATGATGCCTAAATCCTATCCTACTAATATTATAAATGCCAAATTTTGTACGTTTGTTTGTTACTCCTTCACGCAAAAACTACTGGATGGATTTGGATAAAACTTATCAGTAATATAGGTTGTACATCAGAATAACACATAGGCTACTATATCCCGGTTTTTTCACGGAAACGAGCACCACGCGGGCGGAGCCGCTGGCAGAAGCTAGTATTACATATTAGTGATAATAAAAAACAGTACTTTCGATTACGAGTGCATTCCAAGTTAACAAGCGAATTTGTACGTTTTGAATTGTTTTTTTTATTTGAGGAAAGATAAGTATTCGAAGCAGTTTTCATGAGGTAATTGTGTAAATAACAACATGTTGCTGTTATAAGTGCTGCTTTGCTGGGTTTGAAGGCTATATCTCTTTGAAAAACACCAAATTTAGAATTAATTATGCCAAAAGCACATTCAACTACCGATCGTGCTCTTGACAGGCGATAATTAAATACTTTCCGTTCTTCAGTCAATGAATGTTGTGGGAAAGGTTTCATTAAATTTTGACCCAAAGCGAACGCTTCATCAGATACTATTACATATGGAAATACTTGGTCAGAATTTGGTAGTTTTGAAGGTTGGGGCAAATTCAATTTTTGTTGTTGGTAAAGTTCCCAAAATTTAGTATACTTAAAATAATACGCCCCCATCAGATACACGGCCATTTGTTCCAATATCGACCATAATAAATTCCTTTTTTGCATTCACTAATGCCATAAGGACAATGTTATAATAATAATAATAAAACATTTATTTCAGAATCAAGTTCCATAATTTGTTAGTACCAGTATAAAAATGACTTATATCTAGTGTTAGTAAATCAACTAATCTAACGGGTAATTTTATAAATTTTAAACTAAGTAAGTACACCCGCTAGAGACTCTCCCATCCCAATCTACTTCACTGCATGGAGTCGTATCCAGCGTCCTAGAATCGGAGAGTCCCAGCGGTCTGCCAACGTCCTCAGGATAGTGTTGGGGCTGGCGCGAAACCGATATAATAATGATGCGCATCTCTTGCGCATGACGGTTGAAAAGCTGTCAACATTTGCGTCGGCAAACATACCGGACGCACTGCAAAAACGCGGCAGCCCCAGCAACACCCGGAAAGCGTTGTTGTATTGGATGCGCATGTCGCTATATGCCTTCAGCGTGAAGTTCACCCACAGGCTGCACGTGTAAAAGGATTGGCAGAAGGCTTTAAAAAGCGTTACTTTAACTCGTGCAGTACAACGGGCGAACCTACGGGCCAACATACTGCAACGGACAGCCAGCGACCTGCGCTCCCTTTCCACATCTAAATTATCTTTAAGGTCTTCACTCACCCAGTGTCCCAAGTATTTAAATTTAGTAACTAATAATCTTTTTAATGGTATGCCGTCTAGTGTGATAAGTGGTACTTTAGAGTAGCTTTTATTACCAGCTTTGAAAACCATCAGTTCACTCTTGAGTGCATTGTACTTGAGCCCGTGGGCCCTCGCATACGATTCGCAAAGACTCAGCATCCTTCGCATTGCTCCAACCGAAGGACTCAGCAGCACCATATCGTCGGCATAGCTGATATTATTAATACAAGTGCCATCAATATGACATCCGATCCTGGTGCCGCTGAGCTCCTCGATCAGACTATTCATATACAGGTTGAAGAGCGCTGGGGAGGTTAAACCCCCTTGTCTCACCCCGCACTCCAACCTATACTCCTCCGACGAAGAGTCCACCCACCTCACACAGTTCACTTGGTTTCCATACCAAAATTTAAATATGCCTATCACTTCCGGTGGTACCGAGGTTTCCTTAATTAGTTTGTCCCACACTATATTGTATGACACTAGGTCAAATGCCTTTGACAAGTCTAGGTAACAGGCGTATATTGGTGTCTTTCTTGCTGTGTAGTACTGAACAGTCTGCTTGAGGCATAGGATAGCACTTTCAGTGGACAAGCCAGGCCTAAAGCCGAATTGAGCGTCATTGATTTTTAAGTGCTTGTCCAGCTGGCGTCCAAGCAGACTGTCCAGAACTTTAGCAATTACAGTCGCGAGAGAAATTGGTCTATAATTTGACACCATAGAAGAGTCACTGGTTTTGTTTTTAATAATTGGAACAACAATAGTACGCATTAATCTTTCCGGTAGATATGAATGGCATAAACATAAATTAAAAAACATAGAAAGTATTCTAGGCAAGTGAACTCCGGCATGCTGCAGGTGCTCGATACTGAGACTATCGTGCCCCGGAGATTTGCCTCTTACCATATTTTTAATTATATCAGCAACTTGCTTAGCGGTGAATGACACACTGCGCTCAGAGCAGACCATCTCAGCATCGAGCATCCGCAGCGACGGCGGCTCTCCTGTCAGGGGTGATTCGACTCTGAAGTGTCGTCGGAACAGGTCCGCTATCTCACGGGTATCATGCACGCCCTCAACGCTCACCGGGAGGCTTGGTTTATAATTGAGCTTATTTGTTGTTTTCCAAAATTTACAGAAGTCTTTATTTGCATGATGTTTTGCAAGGATGTCCATTTTAATTTGATTTTGGTGAGCTTGGCACCATTTTAACTTATTTTTGAAAAGCTTCCGCGATTCATACATGTCTTGGTGAATTTTACCGGCGCTAGGCTTACCATTCAGTAACCATATATTGTAACAAAGTCGCGCCCTGGCATGAGCGTCGCGAACGTACATGTTCCATCCAGTAATATGTCTACCCTTCCTTAACTCTTTTACTTTGTAACTGTATTCAGCCGCTTCTGAGAGTATACATTCTAAGTTTCGATACATTTCATCCAACAGATGCAAATGACTACAATCACAGCACATCTTATCACAACATTGATTCAGTTCTAAGGGAAAATCTATTTCTTTAAGACGTGAATGACAGTAACTTTGGTAATCACTTATCTGCTCGACATCGCGTTCACCCCACACAACTCGGTCAATCTGTTTGTTTTGTTTTAAAATCGCTGCGTGAATAACATTAAAATCACATTCCAAAATAATAGGTAAGTGGTCGGACCAGTATGAGTCATACATAACGGACACCTGCGTGACAGTGCTTAGCGCCGCCTCGGTCACAATACAATGATCGAGCCAACGCAAAACCCGTGCGCATCGCTTACATAGGTATAGGTATCTAACGGGAGGCTATTAATATCCACGCATGTCCATGTCTGTTCCGCACAAAAAGAAAACAACTCCTTTGCAAACAATTCACCGGGGTGTGCGTTGTAATCGCCTATCATAAATACAGTTTCAACATTATTGTTCTCAATTATTGCATTAATTTCGCTCAGACACTCAGTAAATTCTAGTAAATTATCGTTACAATCTGTTGGCATGTAAACCGATATCACTAAGAACGACCGGTCACCTAGTGTAACCTTAATTGCCACAAGCCGCACACTATCACACGTAATCACTGACACCACAGGGAACGCACTTTTTCGCCAGAGAATCGCGACACCTCCATGTGGTCGCCCTCGCAGTACACCAGCCGACGTAGTCATTGCAGAGGCACCCGTAAAGGCAAAGCTGTCATCTATGGTTCCCAAAAATGGCAAATCGTGTGGAAACAACCATGTCTCCTGTAAGGCTATTATGTCCGTCTTTTGACAAAGTCGTCTTATGCACTCCACTGATCTTACAACGTTCTTACAATTAAAAGTTGCTATTCTAGTCATTACGTAATGATTCCGTTATGCTCGCTCGCCCGTAAGGCACTCGTACGTCTATTTTTATAGCCAAAGTTAACAAATCGGCGATAGGCAATACCGACAGGCCAAAAATCATCTTGCAAAAATAGTTCCAAATTTTCTTTGGGAACAAATATTTTATAGGAGTTGTACTCTTTATCCACTTTCATGCTCATTTGCTCCACAGTAACATTTGATTTCGATTTACTCGTTACATATTTGGTAATGTCACACAATGATACATCCTTCGCCACATTATAAATGTAAATAGGTACCTTAATTTCAGCAGCCTTAAACTTCACATTTTTATTTACCTCGGCTTTCCCTCTATTTACCGCGAAACGATTTCTGTGTCTTCTCCTCTGTACCTGGATCCACTCATTACCCGCTGTTTCCTTCTTCCATTCACCTTCCTTCACAATGTCCGCCATCGTTTTTTTGGTATTTACAGATGTCGCGGTAATCATACAGTCCGTGTGCTTCGTTATATAAGCCACTTTGTCCTCAATCAGCTGAGAAACATGACTCATCGTATTTGTCGTTGGTGGAGAAGTCGTGGTAGGAACGTTATTCGACTTTACAGAAATTTGAACCTTATTGCAGTTGGAATGCGGTTTAGTTTTGCTCTTGTTCGCGTCACTTATTTCGCTATGTTCGGAAAGCAACGGTTGCGCATTAGTATTCGACATTGCAGTTGTACTACCTTCAGATCGAAAATTATCATGCACTATTTCACGATAAACGGTTTCTGGCGAAGAAATTATGGTATTATGCATAGTACTCGTGCTTATTTCACCCATAGGATGTCGCACTTAGTCACCATCAAAGCTCTCCATTAAACATGCTCCACGCCTATTGTTTACATTGTACCCATAGTTGTTGACCAACGAAGTTTGCTTCAACATATCAAACTCACGTTGTAGCTTCTCCAGCTGTTCAGTCATAGCATATTGTTGCTTTATAACACTAATATCTTGCTGAATTATTAACAGATCTTTCAGTATCTTCGTAACATCGACATGATCAAAAAGAATCGGGGGCAATTTTTGTAGCTCTCGAGCGACAAATATTGGTATTTCTTCCGGATCTGTCTCCTTAAGGGTGCAAATAATGTCGTCAATGTTTCGAAGTGACTTTCCGTCTCCTCTCCTCGTTTTTTTCTCCTTTGTTGCTGCAGGGATAGACTCAAACAGTAGGTTCTTAGCCTCCACTATGTTCTCAGAAAAAGCACTGATACAAATTCTACTTATACTCTCCTCGTCCATAACATCTAACTTATTGTTCACAAAAGCTAACACCTCATTTATCACAATGTTACATTTGGAACATTTCACAAGATTCGCAGCCATATTCGCTTACGCCCGCTACGCGCAACCGTACGGAACCGAGGCGCGGACGAGACTGACGAGACTGCTATGAAAGCCTTTGTAATTGTAATACAAAGATCCAGAATGAGCAGGTTTTATGATTCCTACATGTTTTCCATCCAAAGCTCCCAAGCAATTCCAAAATTGATATCTGTTTCCAAACTCTTCTGCTACTTCTTTCCATTCGTCTTGAGTCATTGGCATCTGAAACAAATTTAGTATACTTACTTAATGAAAAATGTCCTTGTCATTGTGCTATGCTGAGAGTAAACCTGATGTGAGTAACTAAAATATCCTTTTATTTTGTAGATTCAAAATAACAGTCAAGATTCCGACGATTCCAGTCATATACAAGAACAGAATGATTCGCAAGATATATCGCGAGAAGTTCTCAGCCAGCAACGTGATTTACCGCTGTCCTCTATAAATTTAATGACAGAGCCTGCTGCTGTCAATGAGGGATTTAATGCAAAAAGGTACAAATCAACAGTCGCTCGCACTCAAAATGAGTTACTTAAGAAGGCTTGCGCATACTTTTTTTTGTTTTTTTTTTTTGATCTCGGGTGGAGGGGTCTGTCAGACTCTTACTGACTAAAACCACCCCGGTGTTCCATCTTCCACCTACGCCGGGGATCGCGGGAACGTATGCAACTTCCGCAATCCCCAACTGGTGCCGGCCCGCCTTTGCGGGCCACCTCACGTCAGCGAAGGGAGTGAGGTGTTTAACTCCCCTCGCTACGTCAAAGAGGGGCGCACGGGAACACCACGCGCCGCCACCTCGGGTCCGGATGAGTGGGGGGCGACGGACATCCCCAAGTCCGCCGCCCCTGGACCCAGTTAGGGGGGCCGGAAGAGGGCAGCGTATGCCCTCCTCCGACGCCCGATGCGCCTGCTGCGGGCAGGGAGAGCGGTTGTGATCTCCCTCTCCCTTTCCGCAGCCTCCTTCTGCGCGATAACTGTCTCGCAGAAGGAGACCACCGCGTCCCAGGACTCCTCACCGCCGACCATAGCATGGACTACGGCCGGCAGCGAGAGGTCACCGCCTACAACAGAGATGAGGGCACGGCGCGGCTCCTCCCAAGCTGCACACTCTGCAAGCGTATGCCGTGCCGTGTCCTCCCGACAGTCGACGCAGTGGTGGCATCGAGCGTCCGGCTCCCTGCCTATGCGACACAAGAACCTCCCGAAGCAGCCATGCCCCGAGAGGACCTGCGTCGCACGAAACGACAGGGAGCCGTGCCTTCTCCCGAGCCAAAGGTCGAGCACTGGCCGGATGGCCTCGATGGTGATGAGGCCGGCGGAAGGGCTCGAAAGCCTGTCCCGCCATTCCGCCACCAGAACCTCGCGCAGCTGCGACCGACGCAACTCCAGGTGTCGCGCGAAAAGCTTGAAGAATTGGATCGTACACAAAGATTATACGCCGAAAAAGCTATTAATGATATTTTGTTTGAGGCACAACTGGGGAATTTGCATAGATTTTCTGTAAAAATTAACCAATCTGCTGATACTTCGTCCCCTGTATATTCTTCATCAACGGCATATACACCATCACGGGAAAATCGCTATAATTACAGTAATATATCACAGGAGCAATTCTCGGAACATTTTTCATCGGAGGCATATTCACCGTCACCTAATGATAATGATAATATATACACAGCACCATCTCCACAATCACAAGGGCAAACAGTTTTACAATCAGGTTCTGCATCGCAAATAATAATCACTGATCCTATTTCAAATCCAAAAATCCAAACTTCTTAGACATCAGTTACATTCCCATTACATTAATTCTTTTTTTTTTTTTTTCTTTTTTTTTTTTTCGCCTACCCTACGGTTCGGGTGTGTTGTGCCGAAACGGCCTCCGTGTTTTAAATTCGAGATACGTGCAAAACCGAAATAAACCTTTTAGTGAAATACACTGTGACGTTCCACTACAAGTGTACTTCATAATAGTGAAAACAAAACTTAGGAATAACAAGTGGATCTCAAGTTATAACCATTTTTATATCACAACATTTTAAATAACGAACTCAGAGAAAAACACTGTTAACTAGTTGGAAAGAGTCGCGTTTTGTGTCGCTCTGTGTCTACGTAGCGAAATCGCTCCGCCCACTGTACACGGTGACGCTCGGTGTCGCCTAG
>NDFZ01003557.1:0-15523 GCA_002192655.3 Mamestra configurata
GGAATGTAGTGACATTAGCGCCCGTTGCGTGGTGGACTGCTGGCATCGACATCCATTCAAACGGACATGAGTGGTCAAAATTACCATCGGGCGCGCCAATCACTCTGTATGAACGTTCTGTATATATATGCCCCTAGTAAAATTCTTGAATAACTGCCGAAACTTCATTGATTTGCATTTCAGGCGTCGATTGTTACACAAACCAACACAAAATCCATTCTTCGATATGCTCTACTGCAATAAATCTGAAACAGACATGATCAAGTGGAATTCCAAATACAAACACAAAACTTTCGAAGTGTCGGCTTCCGATGAATTTAGCAAGAGAGCAGAAATTTTGACGAAAAAAGTAACTAAATCAGTTTTTTTTTATTCATGAACTATTTTGCTAGTAATACAGCTTGCTTGCGGCCAGTCTGCTGAGTTTTTACTCAATGAATTGATTGATTGGAACGCACAGCAAAATACTCGTACCAACGAGGCGCCCATATGTACAAAATCTTGATTGCCTACGATCTTCCACAATTGATAACTATCCATTTTTTTATTTAATGTTTTTCTTCAAAATAGCAAGTTCGCTGCAATCTTGTGTTTACCTACTTTTTCAGATATCCAACGAATTCTACGATTGGTGGGTTGGTTTGGGTAATGTTGAATTCAAGAGTGAAATCAAAAGACCTGAAGACATAGAAGCTCTATTCCAGGTATCTGTACCATACATATTTTTCGATGCCGAATATAATATTATACTTTTGTTGACATGTACCTGATGAATTCTCTCGAAATGATTAAATTATTTTTTAGCCTAATTTAGTCCAGCTGCTGGGCAATGACCTCTCCGTTCTCTTTCCATTCCTCTCTATCCTGAGCGAATATAAAAGTCACTTAAAATAATGTACCATCTTTCAGGTATGGTTCGACGAGCATTCTTCTAGGGGACTTGTGCTGGATCCCCAGATAATACCCTGTGTATTGAAGAGTATTGCTGTGAACACTGGCGTACCAAGGGTACGTTTTTAAACTAACTACAGCTGCTAAGTAAATACAACTTATATTTATTTATTGCCGGACAATGCAACCTACAATATGAGGTTTTGAACTAAAAATTATTATAACGAAAATGCACGCACTAGGAAGGAATTTCAAAATACATCTTAAAGGGTTAGTAAGGGTAGCTATGAAAGTTTGTTGGGATCTTTGTCATTTTGGCCTATGGTTCCCCATCAGCAAATATCGTCCCATTTCCCATCGAGCATACGGTTTGTAATTATCATTTTATTTTCCAAATGGACAACAAATCTTTAGCAGGAAGGGGACGGGGAAATAATTCAATACAATATCTTATTTATTCTGGGACTTGTTTTGATACGCGTTTCTTGAGTTTTAAATTAAAATTTCGTTTACTCATTTAATATACATATTGATTACATTTTTAAATAATCTTAATTGTTATGTTTGCTTTTGACCATTGTTTCACCTGATGGTAAGCGATGAGGAGGTCGACGATGGAACACAATTGCCTAGCTTGAGTTAAAGAAAGTCTTTATTTTGAGTGTTAGTTTTGTTGCTTTCCTATTCGAGACATGTTCTATAGCTGACTCCCTGCTCTGTTACTTATTTCGTTTAATCTTTTGTTTCAGGCTTCGTGTATAAAGGCGCTTCGACGGCAAATAGCATACGATATCGAAGCAGAGACCAGTCCAGCACATATCAGGGCGTTTGGAACTAGCCTGCCTCACAAGTTGAAGCATATCCCCCCTCAGAACAACACGTACAAGCAGTGGCGTGGTGTCCAGATCCCAGAAGATCTGCGCACCATGTCGTGCGTCTGGGAAGAGATACAGCATCTCACGTGAGCACTCATCACTCAGCCATCACACTTTTTTTACAAATTGTTAATATAAGACGATTGGTCTTTGGGTAAAAGAGTTTATGCATGAAAACCGTGAAACAGCTTAACGTTGTCGTTCCTCGCAACTTGATGATCCGATGATGTCATTCAAAAGGTGCTTTGATACAGGCTGGACGAGGTAGGAGAGTCGGGTTTCGAGCTGTAACATGGGTCCTATGTAGGACTGTTTTTGTTTTTTAATTTTAAGCTGATGTTCAAATCCCGTAGTTTTTAAGAAGGGTTCGCATTCGCATCACATTTGCAGTCTCCCAAAATAAAGGGGAATCAGGGAATGTAGAGAGTTTGTGATAGAGCGAACGCGATCATTAAAATAATTGAATTCAATTCTGGTATCATCCTGCAGCCTTCGTTACATTCACCGTCATCCGATCTTTTGAAGAACTATTTCTATTACTATATTTCATTAGATTACTTAAATGATCAGACCAATACAATTCTTTATTTTGGCTGTCTCTTCGCTGTGACTTAAACTGCGTCAGTTCTCAATCATCCTAAACATGTTCAGGTCAACAAAGGCGTTCCAGCAGTGGCTGGTGAAGCACCCAGACATGCCAATGCCTCCGTTCCTGAAGCAGTTGGATGCTGTTGGTGATAAGAAGCCACTGTTCGTAGTGCCTTCGGACTACATCCTCAAGGACAAGGGAGGTTCCACTGCGTCTGCTCCAGAGCTGGCCCTCCCGGTCTCACAGTTTTCTTTGGAACTGAAAGATGTTCTCAGTAGACTCATGGACACATGAGCATAAGGGATGTTTGCTATATTATATTTCTTGATTTATGAGCTTATTTTCTTTTGGATTTTGAACTAAATTTAATTTTAAAGTTGTATTTTTTATTTTCGTATGTGTATCTTTTATAATCGACATTAATCTTGATCTGTATGGTGTCGGACGTAAAAGAATAGCACCATCCCATCACTTCCCGTGGGTGTCGTAAAAGGCGATTAAGGAACCAGAGAATGGGCAGCAGCATTCTCTGTACATTGCAACAGCTACACCTCGATCGCTAACCCACCAAGCGTGGCGATTATGGCAACCCCTCCCCCCATTTAGGGAAGGCCTATGTCTAGCAGTCGACGTCTTTCGGCTGACATGATGATGATGATGATGATTAATCGTGAGAAGCTGTGATTAAGTTACAATTTTATTGTACGAAGCACAGATCAATGAATTGTGCATACACGGCTGCGACCGACGCTTGCCCGTCTGTCAACATTTGAGTGCTCTGTGTACCTATGAAACGTAGATATTCAAAAAGAAACCCTCCATGATTAATTATCACATGGCTGCCACATGTTATTAAACATTATTTGCACCAAATAATAATGATATGAAGTAGGTACCCTACCAAATATTGTTTTTTCAGTCCCAGTAAGTAGCGCACGTGCTTTAAACATTTATCTACATGAAATTTATCAATTTTGGTTGATAAACAAATAAATGGATTAAGTTTATGAGTGCACTTTTAACTGAAGTTAAGGTGAATTCTCCTCGCAATAATCATGCTTTCATAAATACATGGCATTATGTGTATTATTTACCGATTATGTTGTCAGACACAAATATTTTAAATGAAATGCAACTTAGATTAGGGTATGAGTAATGTCGTAAAAGGTCGTGTACGTCGCCCTTTTATTATAAACTACCTTTCTCCCAAATAAAAAAAAAAATATATAATTATTATATTATTTGAATTCAATCTACTGCATAATAAAACATCACCCTTAAATATGACCATGCACTTCTGGAACACCCTGTATAAAATTCTTCCGTTACTGACTGACTGAGTGACTGACAGCAATGCACAGCCGCAACTACTGGTCGTAGAAAGCTGAAATTTGGCTTCTAGGTTCCTTGGGTATATGGGAACACTAAGAGGGGATTTCCCGAAATTCCTACGGGAACGGGAAAAAACGGGATATGAGCGTCATCAACGAAGTCGCAGGCAAAAGAAAGTAAAGTATAATAAACATAAAAATAAAACACCACAAAAAAAATCTCTAAAAAGTACAAAATAATATGAACGTCGACTTAACCGTCAACGCTCTCCCCTTTTCTTTTTTTTATTAATTTTTAGAGATTTTATCTTTTTAGAGATTTTATGTTTCTCTTTTCCTGTTTCGATTTAATGCAACTTACCCGCTGAGTAAAGACCACGACTTTTTTTTTTTTTTTAGGATGGGNGGAAATCATCAAATGACTTCTTCCACTCTGGGTGGAGCGGAAGGGCGTGTCAGACTCTTACTGACTAAAACCCATCCGTGTTCCTTCTAAAGCCCTTTGCGTTCCAGGGCCGCGGTGACTCTTTCGAACATATTCCGCAACCCTGGCAGAAATACCACTACTTACACATGCTTTTCCGAAATCAAGCTGTCAACCTCCAAATTTTTCATTTATGTGCACTGGTAGATTTTTTCCGTTCTATTTAAAATTTTAATTAAATTATCGGTTTTCGAACGTTCATTTACAATCTTTGTAGTTGAAAAAAGAAGTAGGTAATGCGAAGAAAAAATTGCTCAAATCGTAACATTGTTGCAAAGTGGAATGGACCAGCGTAATGTCGCACATACTCACATACTCGTACATGAGAAATTAGTTGATCAATGGTCCAAATGTCTACGAAAGGTATCTGGAGACCGGTGGCAAAATATCATAAAAGTCTTTCAGTCACGACAAACGGTTTGGCCTAATTTTTTTGTCTGCCAGTTTATTTCTTATACCCAGTACCTATGTGCCGACTGGGTAAATGGCTGTTGATATAATTTATATAAAAAAACAAAAATGATGTTATTAAAATTTCACATTTAAGGGGGGTTCTATACCGGTTCCCGATGGTTGCAAATGGAACACTTTTCGTGCCTACGATCATTGTCCTTTTCTTCCGTCAGACAAAGCCCCCTTCCTATTTTACCGTAAAAGGTATCCAAAATAAAGTAACACTGTCGTGCGTACGTTAAAATAGCACTGTCTTATAACACTATGATAGGTTCAATATTCCCTACGATAGAAGCTATCCACCATCAGCAAAATTAAACTATCATTTTGGTGATACGGAACCCTAATGCGTGACACTGACTCGCAAATGGCCGGGATTTTTTTTTCAGTTCGTGACCTGAATGAATAATCAAATATCAGCAATGTAGGTTAAATTACTCATAGTAATATCCATAGTCTCAAGGTACTGATCAATAAATTTTGATATAACAAATCCCCGTTCTGTTAAAAATACGTCCAATAAAAGCTATTGAACTATGACGAATTTTTTACGACTTTTATCCACAAATCAACATTGTATCACGTGAAATCAATCTGTTGATATGAATCCTATTATTGCGTGCCTAATAAGTGCAAAAACGATTAAAAGCTAATAAGAAATATAAGAACGTAGTCATCATGAAATATTTTTAGCAAATAAAACTGTCTTTTATTTTATTGAAATCGGTCGATAAAATCGACCGGCATACCGTACACGGCACAGCACAAAAGGTCGATCAATTTTATTACCATAGATTTCTAAATCAGAAATATAATTATTTCGGTTTCACAAAAAACGTTCAATTTGGAAGATATTGTATCCGTAGCCCAGGTATCTANAACTGTCTTTTATTTTATTGAAATCGGTCGATAAAATCGACCGGCATACCGTACACGGCACAGCACGAAAGGTCGATCAATTTTATTACCATAGATTTCTAAATCAGAAATAGAATTATTTCGGTTTCACAAAAAACGTTCAATTTGGAAGATATTGTATCCGTAGCCCAGGTATCTATTTATTATTTTTAGGAAAACAAATTTGCAATATTTGTGGATCCTTTAATATAATCATATAAATCGGCCGTCTACCTTCCTAAAAAAAACAAAATCTTCTCAAGCATAGCATTTCAAAACAATCAAATCCTGACATGCGACGCCTACCTAAATAAACCAAGCGTTATCATTGACTGAAATCTCTTCGACATAAACAAATCTGTAATCACCCAAAATTAACAGTGAAGGACTAATGACAACGCATAAACAATAAAATATAGAAATTATCAATTTTTCCGTCGAAATTAACCCAAAGAGGAAGTGTGCGTCGATCGTAAAACAATCGCGATAATTAAACCTTTATTATAGATACGTCCTAACTCGATAACAGATAGGAAACCGATCGTGTTTTTATTAATTCATTTGCAATCTAAATCGCACTAGCTTAGTGTCAACAAACATGTCGTCCAGAGAGTGATTTATTTGTTGAAAAAAAAGACAATAACTTTAAAAAAGTGTTAAAAATAATATCTAAAAATGACGGACACTAATGCAGCGAAGAGGGAAGTTTTAGATGAAATAGGAAATAGGGGGAACTTAGGAGACAAGAAGTTTCATTCGGAGACGTCACTGCAACAATATGGTGAAGATGAGGGAGCGGATGCTTCAGAGACTGGCAACGGAGAGGACCCTGGTGTACGTACGAACAATGTTTCAATTTCATTTTCATGGCTTCATGACTAATTCAAGTTTTCATTTTTATTTTATTGTAGCTGACCCGGTCCAAACAGAGATCACAGAAATGTCCCATTTAAAAAAGCAGTTTTATTTATTCTCGAATTTTCCAAGAAACTTATTAAGTTCTTCTTTCCACATTAATTATTATAAACATGAAAAAAAATATCGGTTGCTGTTATTTAAAATAACAGCATTTTATAATTAATTGTATGATTAGAACTCCTAAAAATATAGTGGCCGTCGCACTGCTGAGCATGTTGAGTGATCAAGGCTCATCCCTGTAACGTGGGATATCAAAAAGTGAAGAACTGGCAAAACGATGTCTTTCAGGTGCACTTCTGCCTAACCCTTCGGGGTTTACAAGCGTGATGTTAGTATGTCTAAAAATATTGCAACGAAAATAATAATAATATTCAAAGTCATATTTATGACAAAGTACACATTTCTTGTCGTCCTAGACAAACAGTCAGATATTCTTAATAGGCATTGATCTCAAGTTTTGAGTAACAACTTCAACTCGTCGAACCCCTTTGTTAGACAAAGCGTTGAAGAACAAAGTGGAGTAGAGCACTAATTACAATCACAATGCAAAAATCTTTACTAAACAACATTGTCGAAGTGAATCGACGGCATTCATAGTAAAGTGCGACGGGTTGTCTGTCAGTTGTCCAGTTCTGAGCTCGTAAGCGTCTTACTCACAGCTGAGATGTACCGCCGTGATACCAGCTGCCGGACAGCCTTACGTATTGATACACAATGTCCCAACGTGAGTCCCCATTGTTTACACTAGTGGACCAATATTCAATTAAGATGCGATAAACCTGAATTGTGTTATCGATATTGGGAACTATTGGTGAAATTTGCTGTAGAATTGTATAATTCAATAGAGTGACGTCACGAGTTTTAAGATCTCGAATGCTATCTAGAATCAGTGCCATGTTGTCATGCTTAAAGCCCTGCGAAGCTAGAAATCACGTGAGTAGTATTACTGATTAGTAAAATAGTCGCTATCAAAGCAGGTGGCGCCAGTTAATTCCATGACTTGACTATTTAAGACAAAGCGCTCAAGACTGTTGATAAACACATATTATTAATTAAGATCTTTTTCCTTAATGAACTCGAACCCTGAATGCTCAATAAAATTAGTCAATCAGTAAAAATACTTTTTATCATTACGTCACAGTTGCCTATATCACAGATGTACTTTATTTAACAGCGATATTAATGAAAACGTACATGTAATTATGATACGCTTATCTATTTATCTCGATTCACGAATTCGCACTTGGTAAAGAATGTACTTTAATATTTTATACAGTAACCAGATTTTGGAAACGCCATTAAAGAGATAACGACGTCTGTAGTATAGAATCATTGTAAAAATCGATATTTTTTAAAAAAGTGTAACTGGAGTATCTTGCCGCTTTTTCTCCATAAGAAACGACCAAACCGAACCGCGCTCTAGCTTCTGATGTTTTATAAGGGTATGTAGGCCTGTGAAATAAATAGTTTGAGTTTTGAATAAGCTTCATTTCTAGTACAACTGTATAATTCCCAAGTCGAATTGACTAGGATATGCATTTAATAAGATCTATTCATTAAGAGCATGTTTCGTAGAAAATAAATTATTCAATCTTGTCAAATAAATGCAATCCTACGAATTACTTAATAATCCTGTCCAAGAAAAACACTGTGGTTTTCCTTTGACAAAAATATATATCTCGAACCGATAGCCACACATCAAAGAACCCGTCCGATTGATGCTTAATTACATTTAACTCAAAAGAGGTTTTCTCTCAGTACATGGATAAATATCTTATCAAATATCTGGAAGGGGAAATACAGAAGGTTTTCTGTTTAGTACAAGTTCATTATGGGCTGGTATTAGAGCAATTTAAATTTTAATATTATACGTAAACTTAATTGCCAGAAACAGAATAAATAGCTTAGTAGTTACCCTATGAAGTTTTAAAAAAAACTTCGTAGTCATAACAGCAGAGGCTAGCTTTAAAAAAATATTAGGCAATTTTGTGAGAACAAGACACAATTTTCCGTTTTTCCCAGCATTTTTGGTTTTTCTTTTTTTATTATTTTTTCCATCTTACGGGTCACACTCACACCGTATAGCACGTCAATATGAAATAAGAACTCTGTTTTTTCGCATGCACGTTTTTGAATGATTGTAATAGATGTTATATGTACGTACTCCTTTTCAAGTTTTAATCACTGATATACACGTTGAACAAAAACAAATTCTGAAACAGCCATTACTATTTGACCACTNTTTTAAAAAAACTTCATAGTCATAACAGCAGAGGCTAGCTTTAAAAAAATATTAGGCAATTTTGTGACCACTCGTTTCCATAATAATATTCTAACATTGTTTTTCAAATAGACCAATTTACACAATGTGTAACAGAATTAACGCAAAAGCCTGAAAAGGGGACATTAGACTGAACAAACGCGGAAATCGCGAAAAAAAATCTGTTGTTTAGTACATTTTGACGGGTTAACATTAGTCATTTTGGAGTCGTAAAATCACAAAACATCACAATGTTATCATTTTTCCCATAAGCTCTCTGGAATAAGTGTCCTTATCTACTATTCTTTTGTCTCCAGGTCCAGAATGCTTCAGTCAGTAACGGCTCCAGTTCCGAAGATATCCAGGGTCGCCGGCGCACCATGTCGCAGCCAGGGCCAGTTACAGGCAACCTGGTGACCGCCAGCGCAGCCCGAGCGGCCCGACGGAGGCCACAGCGGAATGTTATGTACCACCCTGATATTGAGCGAAGTGTGAGTACCTGGATATATTTTGAATAATTAGGTATCTGTTTTTTTCCTAAAACAAAAAGTAGATCGAAGATCAATCAGCTAGCATAAAAATTTATTGTATTTTAATATTCAATGTTTTTTTTTTATATTTGCGTCATGCCGAAAAGTTTTTACAAAATATAATCCTGTTCATTCAGCTAATTATTTGGACCTGCAAAATCATCCACACAATGACATAACAATAGGAACAACATTTAATTTATTAAATTTTAAAACTCTTAATTAAAAAATATGAATCCTCAAACAAAAGCTGTACGAGTACTTCGAAATTCGAATGTCAGACATTCGCAGCGATGATAGACAGCCAATTAATTGCTGGTTGCATTAAACCCTGGCAGCCAATTCGGTTATATCAACTAGTAACCAGTATTGACTGCGTCTGCCAACTCGGGAGGGATCACACGTCATAAATTCACTTAAAACACAACTAGATTAACTGTTACAGCCTCGGAATGGGAGGGTTAACAAAGATTTGTACGCAGATTTAACTGGAAACAAGCTGTGTGACATCAGTGTTTGTGGATCACTTTGTTGAATGTCTATAGATTTTAGTTGTAATGATAATATTATTCAGCCTTATTCTTAAAAAGTACGCACATAATTAGTTTAAATACTGATTAGCATAATATTCTTTATTCAAACTGTAGAGAGTTTTCATTTAGAATCGGCTAATGAATAAGCAAGATTGAATGCCAGCCGACGCGTTGTGTCAACGTCACTCTACTTTAAAATATGTATTTAATTTAATTTGATTACACCATCGAATTTCCGAATCATCCGTCAGTTACTCGAAAAGTTAATAGCAATAAAATGATGACAAAATGTTTACTCAATAACCTTTATCTCAAAGTATTAAAATATCAGACGTAAAAGAAAACGTTTTATAATTGTTCTTGTCTCAACTAATCTAATCAGCATCGGATTATAAGACTCCACGTAGGTAGATATCAAACTTTCTGATCTCTTAAAGACTGATTTAGTACAGTCACCATGTTTTACTTCAAAATCAATCATAGGACGTGAGACACGCGTAATATAATTATCAATGAACATTTATTTGAGGAGGAAATTAATAAGTCATATTTTATCTAGCTGAATCAATCAAACAAATGGCAAACGATAATATCTAAACACGGAGAATGGATTGATTGGAACTAATTAGTTACCAATTAATTAGAAAATATTATGAAATATATTTTTTAGAAGTGGAAAAATATTTCATCATTGTTATGCCCTTATCCAAATGCTCGCCACAGCATGTTTTCTCCAACCACATATCTCTAATGCCCGGTTTCTGAGGTACTTTATCGGTCGTTTATCTGTCCGTTGACAACTAACCAACCAATGGACAAGACCAAACAATGAACCTTTAACAAATAGCGTTAACGGACAGATAAACGACCGATAAAAACCTCAGAAACTGGGCATGATTTCCGTCATTTCTTCGACAATATACATAGGTAGTCATCCGCTTATTTTCCGTTTATTTAGAGATGACGAAAAATAAAAGAAGCTAGTGGCTAAACCTGATCGTCCCGCTGTAATAATCTTCCCTCCTTCCGTGACCTAATACGCCTTCCTACCTGTGACAACGCTTCTTCTATGCCCGTCCTTCTGATGTGCCTTGGAGGTTACATCTTAGAAATCTCCTTAAATGCCGTCCCCACTATACCGATTTAACTCCTACTCCTTTTAAACGCGGTACGGTTGTGGAATTCACTACCGCCTTACATTAGGGACTGTTTTAAAAGAAGAGTGAAATAACACTTCCTCTCCGTAACGTCATAGTTGCATATAAGTATGTATTGTTAATTATTTATATAGGATTTTGTGACAAGTACCTAATCCAAAGAGGCTTGTTATGCGTTAAGTAAAATTTCATTTGCATGCATTTTTGTGCTAATATAGTGTTGCTACTATGCTAAAACCATACCACCATATACTAGTCTCAAGTGAGATAGTGGTCAAACGCGTGCCTATGAACGGTAAAAAAACACCTACCCTCAGCGGGGTCAAGCCCCCCCCCCAAACGTCAATCCTGGATCCGCCCTGCCTGTATCTATTTTTAAATGTTTGTAGATAAACTGTTAATAAATAATAACATCCAAATTTGCCGATGTAGCTGAGGTAGGTTCGTTGATCGTTGTGCGAGAGCATGTTAAAGCCCAGGTCCCAGCTATCATTTGTAGATCTTGGTCAGTCGTTATATGTACTCAGAAGCCAGAAAATTTGACACTAGTCTTACTTTGTGAAGACTGATGTCAAATTTTCTGGTTGGTATCGGGTATCGTGTTATCCAGCAACTGGGTTGAAGGAAGTCAATTTTAGGCAGACAAAAACACATGTGAAAGCACTACTACCAAACACATGGGAAACCGACCCGACATAGTTAGGAAAAGGCTACGCGTGGGCTACGCAGTTTGACGTTCTACATAGTCAGTCCCCTTTCTAGCCATTTCACCTTTCACACAATCCAAAACAATAAGCATTATTTATTTTTACTATTTACGAATAAATGTTTTTCTGGTGAATCCAGCTGTGGGTTAATACGATCGGTATCTTGTTGTCGATAATGAAAGTATCCATTAATATAAACATAAGTCACTTTCTTTGTTTTCGCCGAAATGATAAAAAATGATTAACAACACCGATCGTAGACTCAACCATTCATCTAAATGGAAGGTTCGTTTCTTATAATTTTACAAACACCCAATGAACGCTTAAAAAAATCTTTTGAACTGAAAAATAAGTTTCAAACATTTAAAAGAGCTTTTGGTTTTAGTCAAAATTATTTTGCTATCTAAATAGGTATTTTTTAGTTAAATAGATCACTTTGTTACGAATATGCAACCCCCAATTAAGTTATTCTAAGGCAGCTTCAGGAATACCGCATAACCATTATTTGACTACGGAATCCTAAAATCGTATTACTTATTAATACAGTCATAATCAAAATTGTTCTAGATTAAATATCNAAACCGGAATCCTAAAATCGTATTACTTATTAATACAGTCATAATCAAAATTGTTCTAGATTAAATATCGCCTTGTAGTATGTAGTAAAATAATAGGTAAATATTAAATCGCATTGAAGGAAAATCCAAAACGAAAATACGGCCATAAAGTTACAACTGCACATAAAGAAATAAATAAAAGTGATTAATAAAATAGCATGAGCAAACTTTTATCTAGAACTGGGGTTTTCCATATTTATATGATTCTGATTAGATTTACTGTTTATTCAATGAATTCTGCAGGAAGATATCAACATGGAGGCAAAATAGGTTTAAAAACAATGACAAAGCAAAGGTAGGTAAACACTACTATACCTGCTCGAATTATTCCCATTTTCCTAAAGAATAGTAAATCTTTACCTATTAAATTACCGTTTTATCAAACATGTCACTTTAAACTTTGATAACTTTGGTTTAACTTGGAATTCTAAAGTCAAATAAACTATTTATTTGACTCCATGACATGTAATTCCTTTCTAAATCAGTTATTAATCTGTTGTTTTGAGTTTTATGAAGTGTGTGCTTTACAAACAACTTAGATAGAAAAGAAAGAAAAAGAGTTTATTTGCGCCAAACTTGACGCATACCAACAAAGAAAATAAACAAAATTACAAAAGTAATTATTAGCAAAAGAACAAGCAGTAGTTAATGTTAATGACAATAAACCTAGTTTTCAGGTGTCGTAGAAGTTTAAAACCATCTTATCAATCAATCCAGAAGCGATTCAATTAGGATTAACAAGAGCCCTGCAAAATTTTAACAATTGATTCATTGGCCTTTACATATATCTGTCACTAAAAATACATTCGATGAACCTTCATTTGACTGAAGGTTATCTCAGTTTATTGTCTTATATCTTTAAACAGAAAGTTTGCACGAGGTAAATGATACCATTGACCATTGAAGAATTTTGTCTGATTATCTTTTTATCATTTAATGTGTTCGATTTTAAAGGCTACTATGTAGATAAATGTTTAATGAATTTATCAATACAACGGAGGTGAACGTTTCATTTTGATTTATAGTGGAATCATGTGGGAAGAAAGGTTAAAGACCTTGTATCATATTTTTTACAACATTTTTCTCGATAATTTAACTACACTATGTATAGAAACTAGCAACTATAACTAGAAACCGGGTTCATTTAAGTAGTTGCTGCTCAATTTCAGTACTTTGCATTCCTTCAATTTCTGACCGACTCAACACAACTACTGGGTCTAAATCTAACGGTATTATATGCTCCGGCAGCCGGTCGATTCTGTAAACATGTCGAAGTGAAGGCTTGGATGAAGTGATCACGAGGTGAGCTGTCAATCCATATAATCAAGATGTTACGTGATTACTAAGTGAGCCGTCAATCCATCTTGATTATATGGATTGACAGCTCACCTTGCGATCACTTCACACTTCGACATGTTTACAAAATCGACCGGCTGCTGAAACGGTGACTGCACGAAATAGCATCATTTATAAGACACTAGTGACCCGTCCCGGCTTGACACGGTTCCAAATTATATACACTAACCTTCCTCGTTTATTGCTCTTTATATTAGTAAAAACTTTATCAAAATTAAATTTAATTTAAAAAAAATAAATAAAAGAAGTGTACTATTTAGAGATTGACACATATTAACCGATGGAAAACAAAGTTCCGAGTTTTATTTATAGAATTTTTATTGTAAATGCTGAAAACCCACTCTGTTTGCGTCAAATAAATACCAATCTATAACCACAATAAGCAATATGTAAATGCAATGTGTAAAGATTGTTTTGCCCTTTGCATTGTGTTGTGTACTATGTTTACCCACTACGGTAAACACGCATTTCATTGCCACTGGCAAAACCCGAAATAAACACGTTCCAAGAAAATCAAAACCTGTAATCAATACTTAGTCATTACTAATTAATTATGATTACTTATCCAGATTATGCGATTACGCCACGTACCTATAATTACGAAATTCTTTCGTCGTTCCTAAGATAACGTCACATATTTTTATTTTCAACCAGCTCACCCGACGGACGTTGCCCCGTCCAGATTTCATAAAAAACCAGTTAAGTCGCAGCAAATTGTATGTGACAGACACACAGACAATCACAAACGAGTGATCCTCGAAAGGTTCCAATTCTCATTCGGATCTACGGAACCTTAGAAGCACTACCAGTTTCCTGAATATTCCCAATTTATGGGAATATTCAATACAATTTTAAATTACATTTTTTATCCAAAATACTTTGTTTGGACTATTAGAAGCACTTACATAGAAATAAACCAAGTCGGTGCAGCCGTTCTCACATGTTGCGCTTACCAACGAACAATTTTTGTTTTTTGTTTTATGTAGATACATATTTGCAACAGGCTGTTTTAGCCCGTATTCAAAGTAAATTTATTTTAAGCGTCGTCCGTAGTTTAAACAACGAATTCGTATATATGGACCCAATGGGTTGTAATGATTTCTACAGGAGCAATATGTGGATATGCCTCCCGGAAAATAAATTAGAGTCTGGACTTCTTTTTGCTTAAGGCAATCTATAAGCGATGTCACTTGTTTAGCTATGAGTACTATAATATTTAAACTGTAATTTAAGTGCATTTCTTATAAAATGTATTAAGAAGTAACTTATGATGCGAATAAGAAATTAAACCTTAGGGACCAAATTATCCTTTTATTGGATTTCTTTTCATCTATTTTTTTTTTGTTATCACAGTAGCTAATTTCCGCGAGTTCGCTCCGGTGACTTGATTCACAGCAGCAAGAGATTATTTCCCACACAAAAACAATCATACCCCCAAATTACAAGTTACGATTTAGATGCCTATCACTAGCCAGTTAAAATGCGCGCCAAAACCCAATTTATATTTAACGGTATTATTCAGTCTTATCATTAGTATGTTGCCAAAGCAATAGATACCCTAAGTGGATTGCCTAAAATCTTTAAAACTTTTCTCATTTAAATAAAAAATACCTGCAGTGGCAATATTTAATTAACTAAAAGTAGAAACAAAACGTAGTGATTATTTAAATTCAACTTTAAAGAAAAATGCAGTTGAGGATATCCCCGTTAAAATTGGTTCACAATATATTCAGTTGAACGTATTAATGAAAGCTGTCTATCAAAATGATCATTCTGCAACAAAAATAAAATTTATAAAAGGTTTGTAAAGCGGCGTTACACTTCCATAGCGTCGAGCGGCGAGCGCGGGCCGTGTTTGTGAGGCGGGTCACTCTCGCGCAGCCAACTGTAAACCTTTTGAGTCCAGCCGGCCGCGAGCCACCCTC
>NDFZ01003557.1:15593-30619 GCA_002192655.3 Mamestra configurata
CAGCCACCCTCGCCCCCCCCCCTGCCCCACGAACTCACCTCCACTCGCTGTTCACCCCCACCTGCCTGTTAATACCGAGTGCGGACACACCGTGCCGCCCCAACGCCTCGCCTAATGAAAATTCGATCTCTACTTTTTATTTCCATTACAGCCACTGTTAAGGTTTATAAAACATGCTCAATCGAAATGTCATTAGCCGATTGTCCTAGGTATCGTTTAATTACTAACCTTTGCCTAGCGATGATTAATTAAGCGATAATGAAGTGATGACGTAGGTACATAGATAGTTATGTATCGATATGATCTGAACTATGCTTAAAAACAAACGTAAGGACACGTGCGTATGCGTTTCTACTGAAAAGAACATAGAGATATTATCACAATTAAATATACAATTATTGATTTCTCCTGCATTTATATTATACCTTTATGATGCCTGACAATAAAGAAAACTGGAAACAGCTTACTAAAAAACGTACAAAGTACCCAATAAACATAAAATAGGTTAAATCGAGGGTTAAAAATAACTTAGTTTATTGAACTTTACACAAACATATTCTCCCGCTTAAATGCCATCAAATAGGTAAAAATAAAATAAAAATGATAACAAATGCGACAACATTAACAATGATAACAAGTATGAAATCTGTAAGGATTCCCGTTTAACAATACAGTTAAGTTCGTTGGGAGTATCGCAGCTCGCAGCAAACAAAGCGTTTTTTTCGCGCCGTTTACAGTGTGCCCCGAAATTCGCAGCAGAGGAACGCTGAAACACCGTAATGGGATTATAGTGAAATACAGGGCGATGTCGATCGACAGAAACAAGCGGCTAATGAAGTTATTAATCCGATTTTATACGGCTTTCGATGTGCATGTTCGCCACGATTTTAGCCCGCCAGTGCAGATATGCAGATATGAATTTGCTGGCAAACGCGGATTTTATTGCGTTTCTAAATTCCAACTGTTTTTCACAGGAATCCACGAACGAGAGACAATCACCCAGGGTTTTTAATCTTAGTAGAGGAGAGGAGTCGGGATCTGCTACACCTATTGGTAAGTTTTATTGGATTTGAAAGTTGACAATCTACTAGCGAATGTCAATTGTGATGTCAAACGATACAACGTGCAACAGAATGAACACAATACCTGAAAAGGTATACAATAAAAAATATACCTAAATAAAATATGCAATAATTTTATATTCGTTTTTATTTATCAGGTGATCGCGGTAGTCCAATGCTATATGCATCCAATAGTAACCTCAAAAATGGAGACGCAAAATCACTCAGTAAGTATTTAAATCATAACCCTAAAAATACAGAGTGGCTGTTCACTCATGGACCATGTTTTTACAAACTAGCTAAAAATTTGAACAGAGTTGAAATATAATAACAAGAATTACATAATATTGTTTTCCAACGATTTTCCAATGATCGACTTACCTATCTGTTTTCAAAGAAGGTGGTATCTATCTACAAACTTACGACCTAATATTTATGCCTGGTTTAAAAGATTAACAAAACGAGATTACCATAAACTTAAAACAACAATCTTTGAAAAATAAATTCCTAGTGCTAATTCCTCTATCAGTTCGCAATCAGGGTATCAGTGCAAAACCTCTGACTTCCGCAAGATTTGAAGTAAATAGCACGAGTTTTTATTGATTAAGTACTTTAGATTTAAGTGCGTTTTTATATCATTTAAATCGGTAGGCGTATGCCAAACAATGTTTTACTTAATTTTGTTGGAAGCTTGATAAGAACATGTCACGTTGTAATCTGCCTTTATAATAAGAAGAATACAGGTAGTAGTACACACGTAGACATAGATACTTTTTGCAGGTGCACATACGTAGAATAACATAAAAAGGTTCACATGACGCTAGCGGCAACGCTGCTTTTGTTACATAATAAACATCAAATGTTAAATAAAAAACGTCATAATCGCAAAATGATAAACAAATATCCAAATTGTCTAAGTTGGATTATTGGTCCATGATTGAAGAATTAACTGATAAACAGAAGATTAAATTCAAGACGGATTGATTTGTGGATGAATCAGACGCAGTGTCATTTACTTCAAAATAAATGATAGGCACTACAGAACGGAAAAATACAGACTTCATTTTTAAAACACTTATAATTCCTTGCGATTATTATTGAATCTGATTGCAAGAGTGAAAAATGGTAAAATTGTTTAATATTTCCAAGAGTGGAAGTGTGGAGTGGAGTGGAAATTCTGTTAAATAAAATTGCATTTAACGGAATACGAGGAAATTTACTGCGCTGGTTTTGGTCGTATATTTCTAATCGAAACCAAACTGTGGTGTGTTACGGATATAGCTCAGATGCATTTCATGCTACTTCAGGAGTCCCGCAGGGGTCAATTTTGGGCCCCCTTTTGTTTATAATATATATAAACGACATAGTCAACTGTTTCCTTCACAGTGAATTCCTGCTATATGCCGACGATCTAAAAGTATTTAAAACTGTAACTACCCCTAATGACTGCTCTCTACTTCAAGAAGACTTAAACAGAGTATCTGCATATTGTGTAAAAAACAAACTTAAGTTAAGCATTCCCAAATGTAAATTCATGAATTTCACTAAAAACAAAAACGTAATCAAGTTTAATTATTCTCTTTGCAATGAGTTATTGATAAGTGAAACATGTATTCGTGACCTAGGCGTTCTTTTAGATAACAAATTACATCTGAATCTACATATAGACAAAATAACGACCAAAGCGCAGCAAATGCACAGTCTTGTCATGAGAGCTTCATCTGATTTTAAACGCCCTGCTACATTTCTTCATCTTTTCAACTTCCTAGTCCGTCCTCAGGTTGAGTATGCTAGCGTGATATGGGATCCACACTATGATAAATACATTAAGGCCGTCGAAAAAGTTCAACGTAAATATCTAAAAGGAATGCAATTTAAGTGCCACTTGCAACGTTCCTCTTATGTTGAATCACTTCAAAAGTTTAAGTTGCTTTCCTTGCAATCAAGACGTCTCCTCTTACAAGTTATGCTGCTTTATGGACTCATTCACCATACTATTAACTGCCCGGAATTGGTGTCTAATATATTTTACATAGTGCCAAGAACTGTAATTAGGCGGGAGTCACGTGCGTATCCTCTTTTTGCCACCAATATCTGTCGTACGAACGCAGGACAGCGGGCGCCTCTGCATAGAATGGTCAAAACTTATAATAAGTACTTTCTAAAAAGTGGATATATTTGCCTCAACTCGTTCTGGTTTTTAAGGGAGTCAAGATCCATTTTGCTAACTAATGAGCCTGTTTCAACTAGTAATTAAGTTCAGCTGTTACGAGTTAATGTATAATTTTGTTGATAAATAGAATTTAGTATTAACCATAAGCAATAAGCCAGAAATTGTAATATTAGTTTATATAATATTTAACAAACAATCCAACACAATAATTATGTGTCACTGTACATCATTTTGTAATACGTGAAAACGTAGTTGACTGTACATTAATATATTTATTTAGTTTATATAATTAGGTTAATATAAAATGTATAGTTGTTTGTTTTCCAAATAAATAAATAAAGAGTGACATTGTGAAATAACACATTTCAATGAAAATGACAACGCAGTTAATATATATTCATATAGAACTGCAATAAATTACAAATTACGGGAATCGAATAGTTCCAGATGTTCATGTATTTCTCGACCCCTAATCGTTGATATAGAACAACTTAGAAAAAGTTGTAAGCAAAACAAAAAAAATGCTATAAAATCCTTAACAAAGTAAAGTTACAAATACCAGAGATACTTCGCAGAGATTAGCATAACTAGTAGCAATTGCATAATTAACTGTTATCTGCCAAGTGAAGCATAATATTTTCATTTAATTTACTTGTTAACGTAAGCATGAATATCTTATTGGATTTAACATGATTTAATTAGTTCGTAATTAGCTTTATATTCCATCCTAACGAGTAGTCTAGATAGCTAGTTACTTGTTTTATAAAGGGTGTACTAGTGCGTGCATACGAGGCTTACGTGAGCCGTGCGTAAAGATAGGGGGACATGGTATATTATTAGCTGGAAAGCACAAAGCAAATTATTTAAAACAATACTTTGATAAAACACACGTGCATTTACAAGTTCCTACAGGCACACATCACAGTGTGAGCTCAGGGAACTATTTATAACCTTTTTTTTTTTTTGGTACCTCATTCCCTACACAAGGTGATTTTTTTGGCAGGATTTAGGCAAAAACCAACTATAGAAAGAAAAAAATCAGCTCACCATACATTTTTATTCGCATAACTCAACAAAATGTAGGCAATACATGTTTTTTCCATGCATCATCAGGCCGTATACCTAAGTACTTGAAATCTTTGTTCTAATTAAATGTTAATTTCAACAGACAGCTACCGCCTATACATGCCACAAAGCGACATGCGAGGTAGCGCGACACCTCGCAAGCGGTCGGTGGCAACCATGGATGCTCAGTCCATACGCTCAGTCGAGACCCATGCCCCACCACCCACCAGTCCAGAGGACAACAAGAAGCTAACCAAGTAAGTTCTCGTGGGTTATAGGTAATGAAATGGGAAATCGTCTGTGGTGACTATGACGATGCTCAGTCCATACGCTTAGTCGAGACCCATGCCCCACCACCCACCAGTCCAGAGGACAAGAGAAGGTAACCAAGTAAGTTCTACTGGGTTATAGGTAACGAAATGGGAAATCGTCTGTGGTGACTATGACAATGCTCAGTCCATACGCTCAGTCGAGACCCATGCCCCACCACCCACCAGTCCAGAGGACAACGAGAAGCAAACCAAGTAAGTTCTCCTGGGTTATAGGTAACGATATGGGAAATAGTCTGTGGTGACTATGACGATAGTCAGTCCATACGCTCAATGGCCCACCGGCTGGGAAAACGGATTCATGGGTACATCCATCCAGTCATCAAAAACTAAAATAATTGGAAAATAAATGTTTTATCGTACAAACAGTGTCCCTAGTGTCCATGTCTGGTTGCCGAGCAAAGTCAAGCTGTGAGTGACGTTGATGTAAAAGAAAACAGTAACTTTTTATTTTAAGCTTTTTCTGAGTCAGTTACTTTTTTATTTTAAGCTTTTTCTGAGTCAGTTACTTTTTTATTTTAAACTTTTCAGACCTACAGGCAGCTTCTGTATTTCTTTTTTTTAAATTTGGCTATTGTTTGTAAATTTCACGTTCTTTTTCATTTAGTTTTTGGAACAGTTAGCGCTGATTTACATAATAGTGTTTGTACCGGGCGTGGTACATTGCCATAGTTCACTGAGCGCTACGCCCGGATTCACTCACTAACCTTTTAACCTACTGAAGTGTAATACAACATATTTTGGACTGGAGTTCCTCGTTGATCCAGTGAACCAACAAACGTGGTTGCTGGGAGTTTAGGTTCGATTCAAATACAGGAAAACTATTGATTGTTTTTACATCAGAATGCATTTTGAACTCAATCAGCCCAGAATTAAGTTTAATTAAAATTATTTATTAATTTACTTTAATATAATAACTTACCAAGCCAAGTAGCGGAACATAGGCACAAGGAGCTTGAGGCACCACGACACGGATAGGCTAGGTTCGAATGGTATCGTTCCCGCAATCCCCGGCGTCGTTCCCGCAATCCCCGGCGTCGTTCCCGCGATCCCCGGCGTAGGTGGGAGATGGAACACCGGGGTGGTTTTAGTCAGTAAGAGTCTGACAGACACAAGGCGGAGGACATCAATGAGGAAATAACTCCGACATCAAAAAAAAAAAGGTTCGAATGGTATGTTATTCATTCATGTTAGGTTCCTTTAAACCCTGCAGACGGCAATAGGGGCCCCTCCAGCGGGGTTTAGTCTAGAATGTTGAAATTGATTGTTGTAGGAATTTAGAATTCTCAAAATATTTCATTTATTTTCGTCACACGGTTACCCTTTTCTATGAACGGCCTAAGCATCTGCCCGTTCATTAAATGTTGTATTAGACGCATTGGTTGGATGTCATTTAGGCCCTATTAACCAGCGCTGGTTAAGCCAGTTGGCTGCGAGAGATACATCAGCAGGTAATCATTCAGTATTAGTAGATACTAGAAGATAGAAGACTACCTTCCAGTTTCCACTTCCTTGGTAATTTTACTGTTAACTATAGCAATTTGTAGTTTACACCAAAGAGTATGAAAATTATAGTCATCACGTTTCATCTCAAACATTGGTCGGACAAAAATTAATTTGAGTCAATCGACATGAGAACAAAAAGAAGGTTCTACGAGTTTCTAGATTAACATCTTCTTTCAGAATAATCCAGGCGAAACAAACCATTAAACACTTACTCTTTTGTTTTCCAGGAAGTACCTGACCCTTATCATAAGCTGCATGTATGCGATATTGCTAGTCACTCTAGGAGTCGTGGTGTACCTCGGCGATTCCTTTGTCAACCAGTCTATTTCCGAGGTAAGATTTACTTTTATCGCTAAGTGCCTATCCGTAACTGATTTATTATTTTTTTTCTGTCCTGGTTCCAACTGCCGGGGTAAGGCAGCCTTAGGGTTGGAACAGATGAGTTTGATATGTAATCTTATCGATGGAGTTGCAAATCGAATCAATGGCGTTGTGTCATGTATCTTTTCTTTTTATTAATTCTTTAATGCTTACTTTATTGATTCTTTGCATCAACACTACATCATTTTGTTGTTTCATAGAAGAAAAAGGTTTATTGGAAATTAGGCTATGTGTATTATTTTATTATACACATATCCTCATTTCCATTAAACATTTTTTTAAACCGAAAATACGAAATTATCTATTGACAGCTACACACATTTGAACTTCAACATCATATTTTAGTTTATATTTTAACTTTTTTCTGTGCCTAATTAAAGAAAATTAAGTGTTGCTCCGGTCTGTACTCACCAGTATCCGGCAGCATAAAATGAAAAGTTTCTACAACTTACAGAACTTATGGCAGCAATCCTATTTCTTCTATAGATAAAAATACTTTCTATATTATTCTTTTAATAACTTTTTTATATTTCCAGGTGTACTCGATAGTGCTCTGTAGCGTTGGAATGGTATATATCGTGTTCCTAATAGTCGATATTACTAGGTACAAGGGCATTGCGGTCAGAAATCACAGAATTAAAGCCCAACATGAAGAAACAGTCATGGAATATTTTAGAAAACAAGAGGTGAGTTTTCATTTCTGATAGATTATGTATTTGATTTGGCACTATAAGGCAGAAACGTATTTTGATAAATAATGGCAGAGTCATTTTTTTGGGTAGTTAAAATTGATGTGAAGGCAACAGTAGTTACCGCTCAAATAATGAGAGCCTGTTATGTTCCCACTGCAGTGCAAAGGTCTCTTCTCATAGGTATAGAGAAGACTCGACCATTGATCAGCACGAGCTGGAACATGCTTGCTCAAGATGAGTTGGTGATTTTAGACTTCGATACATACCTCTATACTAGCTTTTTCTCCGTTGTTTAGCTCCCCTAGTCTATCCCTCAACCACGTTGCAGTCGAATAGAAACAAAACCATATTATCTAAGTATTCTTCCCCGATAATGCCAGGAACAGATGGGTTCAGTAACGCCAGGCGACCGCACTCCTGACTCCACCATGACATACCGGATGCCCGGCATGCCACCGCCGGTGCTCATCCCCACCAAGCATGAGTACTGCTTCAGCCAGGGCAGGCACTCTGGAAGCTTCTACCTCAAGATGGGAGCCGCTGGTAAGTCTTCATTCTATTTAACAAATGTTATATCAATAAGGGGTGAGAGTTTGTGCAGTGTTTGAACTAGTGCATAAATAATATGATGATGATATTCGCAATACCTGACAAGGGGTTGTACTCATCATTATGAACAACTTTTACTATGGGACCAACACTGAAATTGCGAAAAAAGAATCTGCTGGCCATACATTTCTGTGCGCATAACTCGACAAAATTTACTGAACAGCAGCTTTTTATATATATATGATGAGTACATTGACCCCTTTTCAGGTATGCATTTATTCTGTTACACGTTGTAGATACTGATCTCACACTCAGCTTGATCCCGGGATCGTTGCAACTAATATTCAAGGAGCCTACACGTGTTTTTATACATGAGACCTTATCTAATCGCCTGGCACACCCTGTGCATTCAGCCCAGATAACTATCTGGCTAACTGGCTAAGTTTATTTATTACCGTGACTATTTTTACGAACCAAAGAAGAACCTACTGATTACAGCTTGTGTCATGTGACATTTATCACCCAAAATGCGTTATTAAAAACTCCTTGCGGCTGCTAAAACTAATTTTATAACTTACTGATAACATTGCATAAAAATTGTGTAACTCGCGCATATTTCTGTAGTTTCAGATCCGCATATTTGTTATTTATGGACTGATAAATAAATAATTATGATCAGATAAATGATAGCAATCATTAAAATCATGGTACATGACGTGCGTTGTCGGTATCAAAATCTATCTATAAATGTTTTTAATTCAGTCATTTTGAATCCTATAAAAACATGATATAATCTAGTTTTATTGTACATATTAAACGTAAATAAAACATTTCCACTTATAATACATACCTTCATACTTTATTAGGTACTCAGCTCCACACTATAATTACGTACTATTGTTTGAGTTGCTCTCTGTGACCTAAATATCTACATTCCACGGTTGACGGGATAAATGCNGTAAAACATTTCCACTTATAATACATACCTACATACTTTATTAGGTACTCAGCTCCACACTATAATTACGTAGATACTATTGTTTGAGTTGCTCTCTGTGACCTAAATATCTACATTCCACGGTTGACGGGATAAATGCAACAACATAAATAACATAGGTAGGTATAGTTTATCAATGATGAAGCATTCGACACAGTTGCCAGCCCCCAACTGTCGTTCAATAAACAATTGAGGCTGAGAATGACGTGTTGTTATGTATCATCGATTGCATGCTGTCGAGTTTAAACTTCTTGTCCAAGTCCTTTAGGGTTCCCAATGTCCGTAAAAAACGAAACCTTTATAAGGTTATTCGTGTTTCTGTCTGTCCGCAGCCTATTTTTCATAAGTTACGTTAAGTTACGTTTTATTACGAAATTCACGTTCCGAGGCCGATTTCAGTTAATTCAATTGTTTGATGAAGCCTGCATTTATACATTTTTCAATTAAATTCGTGGCAATATAAGAAGTCGGATATGACAGCTGGAAGAGAGGGATAGAAGATCACTTTACCAATAAGCGCAAAATAAATTTATTTCATATCTCTTTCATATTTTATAGTGAAGCAATGTTATATCCTGCTCTTAAATTCGACTTCTTAGATTGTCACGAATATAATGTGGGTGAAGTGAATTCTGGCAAATTTTTCATAGATTAAAAAGAGATCGATCAAAAAGACTCTACTTTGAGCTAATAACTTAACAATTGTATCTAAGTATTACAGATGTCAAACCCACTAAGTAACTTGATTTCTCTTACAGGTTTCGCTCTAGGCCATCTAGTGCACTCGCTCCTCCTGCTAGCAGTACAAATAGGTCAGCTGGTTGACGAGGACCTGGACAACGACGAATGTGTGAACATCCTCCAAGTCGTGCTGGACGTCATGTTCCCACTCTACTGCTTCCTGCAGCTGTACTTTATCTTCAAGTACTCCAACGTCATCATCTTGAGAGCTCAGGTAAAGATCATCATAGAAAATTTATTTATTGAAACTTCATGTAACACACACAGAAACAAGGCATTCTCTACAAGTCAACTAAGGGTGATGGAGAGATAACATGGCAGGGGCGGGTTTTTAAAATGTACCTCTCATTTACCAAAACAAAAAAACGAGATATTTCACAGCATTTGAGAGATTCTGCAATATGTCAGAGGGAGAAAATGACAAATAAATCTAACTATATTATGAGATTATATTATAGTGGTAGTTTGGTGCTACATCTGCAAACATGTTAGAACAAATTGAAATAATACTAATGTATGGTGGTGACATGTAATATGTGCCGATATATTATGTGTAGTATGCATCGGTATATCATGCATACTACACATAATATCGGCCTATATTACACGTCACAAAGCAGCGAATTCATGCGATAGGTACCTCAATAACACTGACTGTAAGTAACAATTTCAGCCATAGGTATACCAACCCTAAAACTATAAATTAAGGTTGTATGTCCGTCCTTATCCTCCTGTGTATGTGTGTGCCTTTGTCTAAACATAGTGCCACTCATAATTATCTGAGACAGTACCTGAATAAAAAAAAACGGCTTATAAACATTAATTGGCTCATCATTCCTACACTGACTCCTGGATTCAGTTCCAAATCAATTTTGAACGTCGTTTTGTTACAAAGACATTATTTTATGATGGCAATAATAATTTCTACAGTATGACGTCAATACCAGTTTAACATCAATAAAATGACTAGAGATAGGCAAGCCATGTGGATTAAAATCAACAACAATTCACAGTGCAAGGTACAGGTTCTTAATCGGCATTTAAACAATATATTTGTTTAAAATTGTTATATCTAGTTTAGATAGTAGGTATTAAAAAAAATAACAACAATATTACTGTACTTTATAAAATTTGTTGGATATCCTAGTTCGACCGGGACCGCTGTACCGCGTCTTATACGGGCCAAACACGTCCAAGTAATTTGATCAAACAGGCTGGTACAAACAGTTTGATCAAATTGGCATGAATGTCTGTGGAATAAGTTGATCAAAAAAGAGTTGTCAAATGGCATGAAGTAATATGAAATTTCGTATTTCTATTTGATCAAACAGTTTAGAATGGCCCACATTAGGTAAGTGCGCTGCAAGACCGGATAGTGCTGGCCGATTGCTCTATCAGGTCGCCGTCAACGCTCACGGCGACATGTAGTGTTTTATAATATTTCCTAATAAATATTTAAAACTCTAAGCTTTAAAATATTGTAAACTGATATCGTACGATTTGTCCAACAATATCGAAACCATGCTCTTTTCTGTCTTCCCTCCGCCTCGCCGCACCTTCTTAAGGCGCGGTACAGCGGTCCCGGTCGAACAATAGTAAATATTTTTTTCATGCATATTCCCTATTCGCATTATATTACATTATTAAGAGTAAAGCTTGCAAAATACAAAACACATATAATTCTATCAATTTCCAGGGTTTAGCTCACTTCGCGTTCATGCATCTAATCGGAAGCAGCCTGTGTTTCTGGATCTCTGCGATCGTTCGTGAAACTGTGTTGGGATTGACTCTATACGCCTCTTCTAGGCACGCCTCCGGATACTACGATTATCTCAGAAACGACACTATTGCTGAACATGGTGAGATTTTTATTAATTTCAAGCTGATCGGATTTCACAATAAACCCCAATAGAAAAAGAATTTCAGTTTTTCCTGAATATTACAATATTTCTGCAAATTTTTAGGGTTCTGAAAGAAAAAGCCCTTGCATCACTCGTGTGTCTGTCTTTATATCCGTCTATCACAGCTACTTTGATCTTAATGTATCGCGTTGATTCGAAACTACAATGTTATTTTTTTTTTATAGGTTTATTTACTTAAAAAAGGAAAACTTATAGGAAGCTTATTGTATTTAACACTTTCAGTGCCCAGAACTCAGCAAACGGGTCGAACAATATTTTTTTCTTGTGCCCACGAGTCGCCGCTACATGTAACGACGACTCGTGGGCACGAACAAATAAAAATAAAAATAATAAAATTAATTAAAGTGATTAAAATTAAAGTGTTAAAAATAACGTGTTTTAAATAATTTATTTGTTCGGAATACTTTACCCGCGAGTCCGACTTGCACATGGGCAGTTAAGAATATTTTGTATTAAAATAATAACCAAATCAAGCTAACCGTTCTCAAATGCTGCGCTTACCAACGATATGCATTTTTTATTCATACATTTTTTTTCAGATAAGCCAATTGACCAACGATTCATCGACATAAGCAATCTGTACAACCCCGAATGCAACAGTTCCGCAGCCATTAATTCGATATATGAGAATTTCTCGCCGTACCTCTACCCGTTCAACGTGGAATTTAATATTCTTATTGGTACGTATCACGAATTCCTTTGATTGGTAAATTGGAAATGAAATAGGAAATGTAAAAGATGCAAATCGAAAATAATTTCATGCGTGAAAATGTTCTTGAAAGTCTTGATTTGATTTGCTTTATGTCACAAGTTCGTAAAGTCTCAGATATCATTTAAGAAGAAAACATATGAATATAGAAGTAGGAAATTATATAATCTCTAGATTATTAAATTTGCTACTTCTTGTGTTATATTCGTATATTTCCTCTAGACCTCTAGGTCCTTAGTGCCAGAACTAACTACGGTAAGCATAACATAAGATTTGAAGGAGCAAAACTACATTAACTTACTATTTGAATTAAAAATTACAAAACCAATTAATGTATTTAAAGTAAAGAAAAGAAAGTATTCAGGACAGTCTCTGTTGTAACATGCACCTGAACACTTATTCATACTACCTGATGTAGTACTTAGATTTAAGATATTTATTTTGTTGTTTCTCTGTAAGTGAATATGTCTAATCGTAATATTCTTTACAGAAATAAAATTCTTAAAACCGAATTGTCGGAAATTAGTGTTATATNATCGTCGTTGTATATCTAAGTGAATATGTGTAATCGTAATATTCTTTACAGAAATAAAATTCTTAAAACCGAATTGTCGGAAATTAGTGTTATATCAGCATATTGACACAGCTTATGTTCTATAATTTCAGTGGCTATTTACTACATTATCTGGAATAACATCGGCAACTGTGACAATGAAGACAACGGTTCCGATCTCAACTCCAACAGCGAAGACAACTACCACATGTGCAGGTACTATCTTAATTCCAACTAGCTTCTACCAGCAGATTCGTCGTTCCCAAGGGAACGAGCTTCCGGGATAAAAAAAAAGTATCCTTCTCGAAAATATCCGATATATTTCTCTTAGATATCCGATATCTTTCTCTTCTTCTTTTACAGCTTAGAAAAGGATATCGGATACTTTTTACAAATATTTCATACATAATGACCCCGGGTCAAAACTTGGAGTTAAAAGATAATTCTCGGTTGCGCAGGCGGACTTAAACTTAACAGACGGACAAGGGTCACTCTCGTAATTAATATTACTATTCATGTATAAGAATCTCTGTGCTTAAACTAATCTTCCGATCGAAGAGGCTCAAACTCAAAAGACCGAACTATCTTTTGTGGTCCTAACGAAATCATTGAGGAATTTAAGACAAGTAATCCAAGGAGGTTTATTATGCGTGAAGCAATATAAAATGTTTTGTGCTTTTGTTTACTTTGCTACAAACCTACCCTCAGCGGGATCAAGACCCCCCAAACGACAATCCTGAATCCAGCCCCAGCTTCCCTTAATTAATATTTAAATCATGCTCAATTTATCTATCTTCATAAAACCAACAATCCAAAACAAAAATTGTAACATCTTGTTTTTTATTTTGTTTAGTTTCCAACTATTAAACCCTTTCTTAGTGTAGTGATTGATACATTTGACTTCAGATACATGTATCTGTGTATATTTTTTTTATTTTGAAAAACATATTTTACAGGCTGCCAACAGCAAACGAAGACAACGACTTCACGAGCAACATCGTGATCTACGCGGACTGCCACGCCTCCAACCGTGGCCTGTTTCTGGGCCTCATCGTCATGGTCATCATCACTGGAATGTTAATAATTGGCTTCGTCTTTAGCAGCGTCGGAGAGTAAGTTACCAATATGTCATTAATAAAACTAATGACGTCAAAAATGTTTACGATTTTCTTATTCAAATAATGATAAACTGTGGCTGCTACATCTCATTTTAGAGGACATAGAATATCCTTGTCTACCACGGGTAGACCAGGATATTCCAAGCTTTATCCAAATCCGTACAAACCAACAAAAAAACAAACTCACTTTCGCATTGTAATATTAGTTAGTATTAGGATATGCTCGTCTGATTTTTATTTTTATTCCCAGATTTTAAAAACTATTTCCATTTCCAGGGATTTCATGGAGCTTGGTTATACCCTAAACTCTTGCACGAGGCTAGGCCTCCACTCCCTGCTGCTTTTTGCCGTCGTCATCGCCTTCAACCAGATGCGTCAACTGGACATCAACGAGCATCCAATCTCACTCCTCGATGATGTGCTGCTGTTCATCTGTCTGCCTGCCTTCTTCATGGAGACGGTCTTTTCTTTGATAGCTACTATCTCTTATGCGAATGTGATTAAGAGCATTGATTTTGTTGTCATGGTGAGTACGATCTTACTGAACTTTAAATGTTCATGTGATTTTATAATAATAAGTTAAAAAGTTCCTTTTTATGTCATTGAAATTCCCCGTTTTTTGAATAAATATCCAAATTACATTACAGACAGACGCCCTAACATTCATTTATTTTATCGTTTCCTAGGTCATACAAGTCTTGATCCAAACACCACTGATCGTGGATGGCCTGCGGCGCTGTAGTAACACTAAGAAGCTTCGTAGAAAGAAGCCTGGTCGTGAAGTGCTCATGTTCCTTCTCATCACCAACGTTGCCATGTGGATCTTCAACACCTTCTCCTACAAGTCTCCTGACAGCATCGACGAGAGATACGAGTTCTACGGCAAAGTTATCTGGACTATATTAGGCCATATCAGTTTGCCTCTCATCATGTTCTATCGGTTCCACTCCAGTGTGTGCTTCGCTGATATTTGGGATTCTGCTTACAAACCCGGTTCAGAACATTAATAAGATGGATTAAACTTAAATTGGTATGAAATTATATTTAGCAAATAAGTAGTTACTTATCGAATTAGATTGCAAATGAAACTAGGAACATTAAAAAAGTAGGTGGTTTAGATTTGATACAAGATTTGTGATTAGGTAAAACTATTCTTATTTCAAACAATAAGGAGGCTTAGTTGCATTTATGAACTTTAGTAGATAGTGTTAGCAGCAATATTAAAATAAC
>NDFZ01003558.1:4247-24170 GCA_002192655.3 Mamestra configurata
ACCCTTACGCCAGCGCAGCGCCCATGTACCCGGACGAGCGGCGCTACGACGAGCTACCGCCCATGTACCCGGACGAACGGCGCGCGCCGATGTACCCGGACGAGCGCGACATGATGGACCGGCGCGCCCCCATGCGTGCGGCGCCGCAGCAGATCCCGTACGAGCGCTCGCTGCCGCCGCGCCCGCAGCAGATGTCCAATGGTGACATGTTCAATAGGCGTTCCCCTATGTAAGTAGTTAAACTTTCATTTCCTACCCTCGGCTTGCCTGGTGGCAAAATGTTACGCAGTATGCTTGGTAGGGTCAGTCAGATCCGAATTTAAAATGACTATTGGTGTATCTAAACATACTTATATCTGTACTAGGGGTTTATTGTAGGAGTAAGTCAATTAAAACAAAAAAATAATCCACCATATAAATACAAAAATGGAAGGTTTGTTTTTAGTACAAAAGCAGGCCCTTTTTCACACTTACGTCAAAACGAAAAAAATCTTAACCAAACATTAGGAAACAGAAGGCACAAGACAAAAAATATAGATAATACTATAACAATCAGTCCTTTTCACTCCCATCAACTGGTATAGGCAGAGTTGTAAGGCACCATGTCTGAATTTGACACAGGTGCTCGGGGTTTTTTGTGTTTTTTCACCATCCCAATGAACTCCGGACGGAAGTAGTGGGTATAAGGCTTTGAGTGGTTCATAATGCTCAGTAACTGAGAGTGGTGGCGCAGGAACATAATATTTTATGTAACAGGGTGGGTGGGTCTGATTTATTAGCAAGGTTTTTCACTATTATTACATCATCCCCTTCCTGCCCTTATTTCATGTTACTTGGGGTTGGCGCAACACTTTTATTTCTTCCATTCCGTACTGTCAGCCGTCATGCTATCACTAGCTCCCTTTTTTTTCATATCACTCCTAACACAATCCATCCATCTTTTCTTTGGCCATCCACGTTTATATTCATAACTCTTTTAGTTAGGTGCATTTCATCCTTCCTCTTCACATGACCATACCAAGATAAGCGGTTCCCTTCCAACTTTTCTGTCACTGGCTTTACTTTTAAACTACCTCCAATGAACTCATTCCTCACTTTATCCATTTTTGATACTCCACGCATCCATCTCAACATTCTCATCTCCGCTACATGCTATCTTTTCTCATCCATCATTAATATTACATGAGACATGATTTATCTAATGTTTTATTCCAAGTTGTATTATTATTGTATAGCTCCATGATGTTCCAATCTCTGGATAAAACTTCACAATTTATGCTTTAAAAGTTCAGTTAAAAATTATAAGTTTTATGAATCATATTTATTATTGTTTTATGCAGGTATCTATTTTTGTGTTGATTGGCCTTGAATACAACAAAATGGTACTTTTAATGTTACAGGCATGGTGCGGCCCCTGGTGGATATGACAGAGACCCTTATGCGCAGCAGTACCCGCCCATGGGACGGTAAGATCTTGCACTTATTATCCTCGTAACAGCTGGCATGGAGTAAACAGTCATTGTTTTAGTTACACGTTTTCCTATTTGTTCAAAATCAATACTAAAATAACATAAAAAGGATTGCACCAGGAATATTTTGAAATTGCGCCAGCGGAGGAATTAAATAACGCGAGTCGGAATTTTGACTAAATTGTCATGTGAACGAATGTCACGCGAATTTCGTCGCTACGTCTCATATAATTAAGTAAACATGCCTTCAACGTAGATCAACTATAATGAACGTGTTTTAGTTGCGGCTTTAATTTAAATAGTAGACTATCGACAGACGCAGTATAAATATGCCACATATAAACATAAATATTCATTTTGGACAAACAGGGAACCATGCTAACAAATAAGATTGTGCAATGTACCTAAACATGTTCCTTTATATATATACACGCTGAAATTTGAATGGTTGTTTTCACGCGGCAGAACGATTAGCCATCAGTAGTACTATCGAAACATACTTGTTAAACTAAAAAAAATAAAATAATATAATAAAGTATTCATTAACTCGAAAACGTGAGAAGCAATAGTAACTCACTAGACGTGACGTAGGTATTACTGGCAGAGCGGCGGCGCGCCGACTAAGTGAAAAGCGATTCATAAATGTTCAGAGCAAAATAAGCTCTCGCGCGTAGTAATTTTTTTTTGTTTATCACAATTGTTATTCTGCCATTTCTTAATTTTAAATTTATTATTTTTCATAAATCGATTGTATTACCAAGACAAACTTATTTCGCTGCGGGAAAACAACCATTAAAATTTCAGCTTGTATTTAATTTTGAGACTAACTTCATAGATAATACTCGCAATCACCTGTCTACTTCCTGTTATCTGTTACATTTCATGCGTCGCGGCATCGCCATCATAATGGATCATACTCAAAAATATCTCGTATAAAACAAGATCAACATATAAATACTTGAATGCTGCTAAAGTAACGTGGACCTGAACAGGTCACTTCTATCATAATATCAATGTTGATTGACGCTCGCTCCCAGATAACTGTGCAACGCCTCTTAGGTTGTAGTGAATTAAACGTTGAAGCGAAATGTATTACACGATTGATGATACAGTAACGACAGTGCGTGGTGTGGTCGGTGCGGTTTCACTATGAGCTAAGGCGGTGGTCACTGTTTCCCTGAGGGTCGGTGTGACATGTCGTGTTGTTTGCGTAGCGGCGGCGGCGCGGCGCGCGGTAGAGAGCTGGGCGGCCTGGGCGGCCCGCGCCGGTACTAGCGCCGGTACTACCGCCCAGCTCATAGCTCCACGTGACACGAACAAATAGTACCTAGTGCGACGACGAACTAACCGCCTAGTGCGCGTAGCTTGTAAGTCCAGTACGAGTGAAAAATTATGTGAATCACTTTATATTGTAAAAATGAGAGATTATATTGACGGGACGTTTTCATTTCACCCGCTGATTGATGACACGCTCCATGTTACTTATGATCGAATTAGTTTTATATAATTATTTGATTAATTTCGATGATGATAAGTCTAAATGTTAAGGTACATTTTGTTTAAGTTGTATATTTACATTTTTAGATTAAATTCCTTAGAAACATATTTTTACTTTAATTACTCTCCTACGGCACTAAACTCTTCATGCATGTTACCCTCGAGATCTTTGGCTTGGTAGTGCTTCTCCTTGGTTGCGGTACTGTTTAAATGTTATGGTTTTATTGCAGGATGCCTATATGTATCGCGGTCGGCTCGCGCTGACCGATATTCGACATTGCTTGTTGCAAATGTATGACTGTTAGCCAGCAGTGATCCGTAGAGGGGTGCGTTCATTGACATCTAGCGATCTTCTTAATTTCTTGTCTCTTAAAGATATAAAATATCTCTCTTAAAACTTCAACTCGATACGATTCGTTTTAGGCTACTTAAAACCCCGCCTCTAAACCTACATTCAAAATAATAACCAGAGAACTACTCTAAAATTGCGTCCACGTAACTCGATGCGAACGCACCCCAGGCTGACTGCTCTGCTGGCTCCCAATACGAGATCACAGCAAACCGACAAGTCCGGAGCGAATACGCTTAGGGCGACATACCGGCTCTGCTAACATTACATGACGCTGTCGAACGGCGACAAAGTGCGTGCGAGTCCTTTCAGATAGTTAGATGCGGCTTGATGATGACGAGCGTACGGCGGCGATGCGTAGTCGATGCTAACGCGACGGCGTTACGCTGAAAACGTTAGGCGACAACGGCAGAAGACACAGGAATGCGAAAAATTACCAATCGTAAGTACGGCTGAGAACAAACGTTGATGCGTGCGTTAGAGCCACGAGCTCACAAGTCGATCTACCAAAGCTGTTTTTTTTTCCTTGAGTGGCGTCTCGCAGTTCAACCTATGAGGTTGACCACTGCTTAACCGGGCTTGCCTGTGGTGGCCTTAATGTAAATATTAAAGCCTCCAGCCAGGGCTTATAAAAAACTTACAAACTATGCGACTACACGCTAAGGGAACCCCCTGTGGGGTACGGACCTCGGCTTAGGGCGTCGCTGGGGGGAGGACAGCTAGGGACGGGCTGGATCGAACTAGACCAAAGCTATGTGCGTACAGTGCGTAATGTTATATCTAAATCCAACAACGTTGCACATCAGATCCAAATCTTCGAGTTTTGTAACGGAACAACCATTGCGCATAAACCTGCAGTACGCATGAATGTAGCCGGCGTCGACACCTATAAAAAGTAATGACTGCCAGGCGTTAAAGTCTTAACGTATCAATTTACAACTTTCAATAAAGTTGCGTCAACGCTCAACTAAACTGTCAAGGCTACCATACATGGTTAATTCCTCAGATTCGTCTGGTCTGAATGAGAAACCGTATCGTGTTGTGAAATCGATCGTCTACGACGGCCGGAACGATTGGAGGAAAATCGTTGAAACCAAACAGCCTGACCATTTTCGTGTGTAGTAGCCAAACCGATCAGAACTAATGTTCAGTTATCTCTTGTGTATGGTAACCTTAACGTCTTTTCTTTCTGCATTTAAGATGTTATTATATGGTGCTCATACTATGTCTATGTTCCGCAGGGATTGGGCGCCCGGATGAGAATGCTCAAGCCTGGGAACGTGACCAAACTGGAAGAATTTCTTGTCGCTCCTTTGTTGAATCAAGGATCATGTTCATTCAGGGATGATGCAAGTAAATAAATGTTTTGTACTGCTAATATCGTCGTCTTATTTATTTAATAGGCCCGAGTTGAGACGTCGTGTACAGCGGCTGGTGCAGCCTTTGAGGATAGGAGGTCGGAATTAGACCAGAAACGCGACGACCTGTAAGCTAGACCACCAACAGCTTAATTTATCTTGTGGTCAATGGTGTCCGCTTTGTGTTCGGTTTTTCGGCCAAAGGGATTTTCAAGTCACATGAGAGCACATGACAGAGCAGCAAATCTAGGCTCGCAACAATGGTTGCCAGGTCTTAAAATAGAAAAGCCGAACAGACCAGCTAATTTAGCCGGACCTTCGTGTAAAATTTAATAAAAAGGCCGTATAACTTTTCCTATTCAGATTGTGTATTTGAAATAATAGTTGGTAGCATTATTGTAAGTAAATCCAGGCTTTTTGCCTCGTCAAAATAAAACCGTTAAGTTATAGGTAATGAAAAAACAAAATTAAATAAATCAATCTCTTTATTATGCAATTTTCAGTAAAAATCTGGTAAAAAATAAAAAGCCGGACACCCACCCTAAAAGCCTTTATCCGGACGCCTGGCAACCCTACTCGCAACAGCCATAAAAGCCAAGAAATGCGGTCGCTGTGGTCGAAATCTGCTAGACAGCAGCACTTAGTGTAGTCTTGTGTATTAGTTACAAAGCAACTTGGTGTGAATTTCCATAGAATTTAGTTTTTCCTGTGTTGGTCCCACCATGTTTTCATCAGAAAAAAACTTCGGCAGAAAAATTTACCGAATTTGTCAAAATCGAAGGGAAGCTCATTAAGTAGGCCTCTATGCCGAGGGCCTTGGCTCGCCTCAGGACGTTAATGTTTCTAACACGATCCGACCATCTGATGTTCATAATGTTTCGGGGGCATTTGAGATGGAATTTGTCAAAGGTCCGAACATGATTATGATAGAAGCACCACCACGTTTCACAATAACCATGATATACAGAAATATTTGTACCTACTTCAGGTCGTGCGAATAGAAAACTGAGCTGCAGTTTGCCTAAAGTTGCAGCTGCAGCACAAATCATATTAATATTTTAAAGGCGAAAGTTTGTGAGTGTGTGTATATTTGTTACTTCTTCACGAGCAAACTGCTGGACGGATCTTGATTATGGCACAGAGGTAGATTATAGTCTGGAATAACACAGAGGGTACTTTATCCCGGGAGTATGTTCCCTTGGGATAATTTTCGATATACACGCGGGCGGAGCCGCGAGCGGCAACTAGTCCTCTGATAAACCTCAGCGTCGAACTCTTTATACCAATAAAGGAGAGCTTGACGCTGAGGTTATAAGGACCATGTTACCAAGATACCCTTAAGCTTTCCTCTTGCTTCGGTTTGCTGCTGCCGATTGAGAAATCTGGGACTAACTATTCTAGGCACATTACCATAACTTCAGTTTTTTAACGTTTATTGTAAGACCCAACTTACAGCAAACGTCATTGAGACTACTTATCAGTGCCTGCAAGTGTCCGCCACAAAGCACATATCAGCGTTCATGATCTGTAATAGTGCTATAAGGACCGGCCGCAAAAGGTAACCCGTGCCAGGTTAGTAAAGTAAACCGCGAAATACTTGAAAAATAGGAATAGAGGGAATTACCGTACATTCCAAAATAAAACCAACAAAATTGCTTCCAAGTTTTATTTAGCATATTCAAAATATATTTTCACGTATAATTATATGAGATTAAAACTGCCGATGTATCTCACTATTCCACATTGTGTACTCAAGCTAAGCTTCACTCGTCGAGTCGTCAGTGACAGCAATATTACAAGATTCACTGCGAATCACATCTTTGGGATATGGCACTAGTTCTACAAACAGCCATTTATAAAATTAAAAAATTCATTGATATTTGCTAAAAATAAGAATCGAATACTCAATAAATAAGGAAATATCTTGAAGGTGAAAGCGCCAGGGTAGCCCGCGAAATTCAAATTTTCATACGTTTTTTCGTTAAATGAACCTAGAGGGTTGTATTGATGATTTTAATTATTATAATTCTGTAAATAAAAACGTGTTACGGTCGCGAATCATATTTTGTTCAACATACAGCCTGACACTGACTTGCAAATTGCAAAATACATAAGAAAATTTGATATTCGCGGTCTACCCTGGCGCTTCCACCTTAACAGCTCAGCTGCAAATAAAAGTAATTTTACGAATTAGAATAATAATACGAAATACATAAGAGATCGGTATTCAGTGGATTCACAAACGGTACATACAGCTACAATTGTATCAATGCAAGCACACAGTACATTTTGTAACAATTGTAACTGAATGTACTCGTACTATATGTTTTTGCTACGTGATGCTGCCATAAACGCTACTTTCATTCTAGCTGCAAAGTCCCCACAATATATATCTATAGTCATTGTAGATTTTGAGTTAAACCGTAATTTAATTTTGAAATATCACAAACAAACTCAACTAATCTAAACACTGCTTGCTTAAAACTAGTAATACTTGTTAAAAATATCGTACAAATTAAAATTTCATGAGATTCTTAAATAAAATGCGATCACGCGCAGTGGACGGTAAATCGTTGAAAGTACAAAAAATATTATTGCTTACAATTTTAGTTATTCTTTTGTTTGATAACAGTTTCAAAGTTTTAAAATAGCTACACTTCATGCACTTTTAAGAATTTGAAATAAATATTATTTTAAAAAGCTAATTAATTTAAATAATAAAATAAATAGTTCGAGACTGGCGTCAGCGCAGTGTGTGACCATGTCGACTAGCATAGGTTGTCAAATCACGAGTTACAATAGATACTACATAAATAGGAAAATGCGCGGCATACATACACTCGCGATTATATAAAAACAGATAGGTAGTAATAAAATTTCATTACATTTCTAATGACATGTTCAAATTGATGTATTTTCCCATCTATCCTCATACATTTATGCCCGTTCCAGCAATACATTTGAGACTTCTTTGATTTAGAAGTAGCACATACTAATTTAGAATTGCCATTATATAAAAAACTTGCCCGCGTATCCTCTTGTACCTACACTTTACATTAAATATACTGTAGAACTAGACTGTAGAACTACTGATGCATGAGAACAGCCATTCAAGCCCAAATTCCCCAGTGAAAAAATAATATTAGTTGGGTCTAAGTTTGTCGCCCAGCACAACAAATACATTAAAATGGTAACTCCTGGTCTTATGTTTCTTGGTATCATCTCCTGTGCCTACTCTTAAAGTCCTACAGCTAAGAAAATCCTTTTAAACTGAACAACATCTAACCATACTAACTGGTAATGCAGAAAGCGAAACTGCTTCTTCAATATAAGTATAAATTGAAATCACAATGTCTAGAGCTGTTTGTAAGTACATATCGCTTTTTCAGTCTATAGCATTCTTGATAGGCGATCATAACGATGCGACTAGCAGTTGGACAACATCGACGGGCTAAACACAAGTAGTCTTGCTACTTATGCGTGCAGCTAAGGAGTGGAATACCCTGCCTGAGTCTGTGATTCCTGATAGCTACAGCCTGGGGGTCTTTGAGTAAAGAGTGAATAGGTTACTTCTAGGCAAGCGTGGTCCATCGTCGACCACATTATCGATTTCCATCGCGTGAGATTGCGGTCAAACGCCAGCCTAACAAGAATATTTAGTAAAAAGTACTTTGCCGGAACGCCAGACTGTTTCTAGTATAGGTCATATGGCTTGCTATCGTTAAAAAAATAAAAGCATCCAGATTTTATGTGGCCGCTTTAGGACGCTCAATACTAAGATAAGTTCCAATTCTTTGTAAGAGACCCAATCAAAGTTGAGCAGTAAGGGACATTACTAATTCTTTTATTTAAAAAAGAAAAAGAATCCACATTTTTAAGGGTAATATGTACATACTTCGACAGTCCAAACCATACTTAGACGTCTAAACGGCTCAAGGGATTTGGAAACATGGCATACGGATGGAACATGTCCTGGCAAAGGAAAGGTACTTTTTATCCCAGAAGTATGATCCTGTGAAATATTTTTTGACTGTCGCGCGGGCGTAGGCAGTTGCTTGTAGTACGAGGCACTTGCTCTATGTAAACTACTGGTATTCAGCTGTCTCCCGGTGATACTGGAAACCGACCCCAAAACAATAGGGTATTTGACTAGTATGAAAAATCTAAATTAATGAATACTTATTTGATAGATGATACTAAAACATTACAATTTCTGAAAGAATGGTCGAAAAACAGAAATTGTACACTTTTGAAGTTATTCTTCTATCCTTGTCACACAAAATGTCATTTTTACTGGATCGCTTCAATTCAATATGGCGGGAATTGTGAGTGACGTCACACGCAATTAGTGCTGTCTCTGTTTAGCACAGATTTTAAAACGCTGGCAACACCGCCATTTTTATTAAGATTTTAAAGCAATATTTTTTATCTGCATCTTGTCCATTCTCTAGGTTTTGAGAAATGTATTTAAAAATCCAGTCAAATACCCTTTTGGTTCAAGGCTAGCCAGATGTTGTCTACTGCCAGTCGTCTCGTGTATCGCCACTAATCTATCAACTGATTCGTTAAACATAGCACCGTCTGATCATTATATCTAGTGCCGGGTAAATAGAACATGTCTTAAATAACATACCATGTTAATATTTATTATTGCTAACATTAGAAGGCAAATCGTGCATTGATTGTACTATTAAGAAAGGCAGTCGTGATGCGCGGATGATTTCATCGCACTACTGATTGAATTTTTTTTCAATAAGGATGATTCCTGGTTAAAAAAATATGATTCTATTTAGTCAGTTAGTTCGATTATCATAAAATATTGGACTAGTATTTTTTGATTTATCAAATCAATAAAAAATACAACGATAAAACTCATCCAAGTCCAGGAGTGGGGGCTTGTTACGTCAGTTCTTGAATAGACGTCACTGTATTTAGTCAAATTGTAATTTAATTATTTTTCTTTGACATTTGTAATTTGACAATAAGTAGACAATTTTTTTGACATAGGAATTTAATTATTTTGTTTAAATTGATTAAACTAGGATCATTATTGTCTCAAAATTTTCACGCCGAATTTAGTAGGCGGAATATGAAGAATATTTTGTATGTGTGATAAAATCTGTAAAATACCATATTTCAGGCAAATAAATAAATCTATCTATCTATCGTCTTCTAATTTTGCTTCGGTGACAAAACAAATAATACGTGTCCAATATTTTTTGGTACTTTCACTGACGTATTAAATAGTTTTTTTAGGAATCTATCTCTTCACCGAAAGTGATTTTATAAGGTTGGTAGTCCTATCTCTATCTTATGTCATTAATATGTTACTTGTAAAGCTTACTATAGACCGACGTACCATAAAATCATATTATTTCTTTGTTTTTTAGGGTTCCGTACCTCAAAAGGAAAAACAGAACCCTTATAGGATCACTTTGTTGTCTGTCTGTCTATCAAGACCCTTTATCTCGGGAACGCGTGGAGATATCGAGTTTAAATTAAAACCATACAACCCAGGTCTACAGTCCCTTGAAGCTGTGAAAAACTTCTAAGTTAACGTAAAAAAAAGATACGGTCTTAAAAATATACGTTTACGTGAAATATGTATATACGTTGTATATATATACGTATATCACTCTCAAGGGAATCAAAATTTATAGGGTACTTCCCGTTGACCTAGATTCATGAAATTTGTCAAGTAGGTACAGGAAAAAGTCTGAAAATTGTTTTTTTTTTATAACATCTAAGGAATGTCCTTAGATGTTATAAAAAAACAGTACATTTCTAGTTATTTTCATGATAAATCTCATGACGGATTTTTTTTAAGATGGTCTAAAAAGTTTTCTTGTTTTTAAAACTTCCGATTGTTGAGACGAATTACTTGAAGTTCTCTTAAATGGCTTTTGCGGAAGAGAAACCACAATTTGGTCAAGTTGACTTACACGTTTGGCAATTTATTAGCTTGTTTTGTGTTTTTGAGCTTTATTTCTAGAAGATTGAGGGCTATTCTCGTATTTTAAAGGATCGTTCGTATTCGAAAACAGTTAAAACCACTTCTAATTTCCCCACATTTTGGCGTATTTGACATTGATGTCGCTTAGATGATTTTGACTTGAATTTGGTCGTTTTTAAGTACCGCCTAATTTATAGGCCTTTTTGTGTAAATATTGTATATCATGTTGGTTTCCGCAAAACCAAGTTCATGCGATATATTGCGTAGGTGAAATTTTATTGAATTTTGTTTGAGTATTCAGCCGTTAGGTCCATAGTAAGCTTTGACATTACATTTTGTACATTAATATTTCATCTAGATTTGGTATCATTTGTACATTCATTGGAACATCAGGATAATGTTATCAGTTGGATCATATGGAGGAGAGGGGGGTGAGTAGAAGCAGAGGCAGGTTGAAACACGAAGGGAGAGGTAACTAGCAAGGAATGACTAGCAGGAATTAAGTTTACGCCTTATTGACTAAAGATTTTGAAGAAATACCTCGTTATACATAACCTCCTATTTTGAAGTAAGTTTAAATTACTATAATTAACTGATACCTGAGAGGTTTGTTGTTTGTCTGTTTGAAAGTAAATACTGAAACAACCAGTGGGGCGAATGCGTGATTTTTTTTATTATCTTTACCACTTTTTGCAGATATTTTTCGCAGAAATCAACTCCCAAAAAGTATTGTAAAATCAGCTGTTTCCTACAGTTTCTCGATTTATGCGAGCAAAACGGTACTGAACATCTATTTTATTCTTTAAATAAATGCCAGGGCATTCACACTCGATCGAGATCCCCCTTCATCTGCGTATGAGTGCGAGCTTGCTTTTGCTCGTTGTTTGTAGCCAACCTTCTGTTTTGAAGAGTGACTATAACCTTCTTACTGGATGTGTATTGAGTATTTGCAAATCCTATCACCACTAAGTTAAGTAACTTAAAAAAATCTTTCTTCAAAACCTCTAGCCAGAATAGAATGAGAACGTCGCGGTATACTAACGCCGTTATGAGCGTGCATACTTCAGGGCTTGAGTGAGAGGCTTCTCTTCCTTCATGGACTCCTTCAGCACCATATCCGAGCTGGTGAGCTGCGCCACGGGCTGGTCGCCCTCCGTGTCTGTCTCCAAACGGCTTTGGGACTCCGAAGGCCTGGAAATTAGTTGGGGAATGATAAGTTGGAAGTAGATATAAGCTAATGACTGGAATACCCTGCCGGAGACTCAGTATCCTGGGAGCCTTTACCCAAGAGTGATCATCTTCCTGCCCTTATTCCATGTTACTCGGGGTCGGCGCAACACGTTTTTTTCTTCAATTCTGTCCTGTCAGCCGTCACGCTATCACTAACTCCCTTTTATCACTCCTAACACAATCCATCCATATTTTATTTGGCCAAGAGTGTTATAGAATATACTTTATTTCTAGGCAAACGTGGTCCTTATTCGACCATATCATCGCTTACAATCAGGTGAGATAGTGGCCTATCAATTATACAACGTGTAACAGAATAAACGCAATACCTCGTAAGGGATCATTGTACTCATCATTATGAACAACTTTTATTATGGGAAAAATCCCAGTCAGCTGTTCAGTACATTTTGTCGAGTTACGTGCACATAAATGTATGGGGCAGTCGATATTTTTTTCGCAATTTCAATGTTGGTCCCATAGTGAAAGTTGCTCATAATGATGAGTACAATGACCCCTTACGAGGTATTGCGTTTATTCTGTTACACGTTGTATAAAATGAATAGATATCCATTGTGGTTGGTGACGATAAAAAAAGTATAATAAGTAAGTTTATAAGTTCATTTGGGGTTAAACAAAAGTTGAAGTAAACTTAACATCTATGACCTGGACTAGAGTCAAGAGCAAACCAACTCAAATAAAAAATTAAAAAAACTTTTTGGTACATTTATATACATACAGTGTTCTAATAGTGCTTGTGATTGTGAATTTATATAATATTACGTGTGCAGCACAAGTGAGCAAGGTGATCTTTAGGATATAAAACCAAATCTAAAATTACTGTAATTATTATTATTTTGCATGCATCCACACCGGTAGTAGCTACCTCACATCTTTTGCAGTTTGTTATGGTAGATGCCAAATAAATTTGCAATATAGGTCATTGACCCACCTATATTTATTGTCATTCTTAATTTCAAAAACAGAATTAATGATATAAATCTGTCCTAAATCGACATTTATCGTGATCCTTTACATTTTCTAGTAATGAAAAACACTTCATATTTTTTTACGAATAGATATTAGGTAGCGAATGGGCAGTGTACTTTAAACAAATTCGCCTGGCAACTACCATAGTAGCTACTTTATCTTGCAGTTAGTTTTAAAGCCACACGAAGGGATCATACTCCGACTTACAGTCTTGATACTTGTCTTACAATTAGTAGTTACGTTGTGATTTTCTTTCCCCGCTTGACAGATTTGTCGAGACCACGACTTATATGATCGGCGTTCCCCACCGGATAACTAGGGGGCATTACTGTATTATAATTAAGACACCAAAATTACGCCAAAACTCGTTTTGCTGCCGCCACCGCTGTTAGAACTGTTGAAGCTAGTTGTGTTTTAGGGTTCCGTATTTTCAATTTAATTCCGTATATTCAAAAATAAGTTAAGGTCCTGTGGCCCGCGCCGGACGCACCGCACGCAATGGATTTCAGTTTGCTTTGTATTATATCACATAGCGCTGCGTCCGCTACCGGCGGCCGGTGACGTCACACAAATCAGTTCGCCGCTGGCATCGCCCACTGCACACAAATGGGGTTTAAGTAAACCGAATTTAGCTCTTGACATGTGAAATTAAAAAAATCGTTCTTCATCATGAAGTAAATCGGGAACAAATAATGAATGATAGTCTCCAAATATTGGACACTTCGAATTTATAACATGAACCCACATTCTACGTTTAGTTTTACGTTCTTCTTCATCTTGCAACAAGCAACTAATAATAATAATATCTTCATCAATCTCCATGACCGAATACGTCAACACACGACAAGACCCCACTCGAAACTAAATTAAAAATCCGGATACAGGGGACGCATGCCATTGGCAAATCCGTTCAATCCGTTGCGTGTCGTGCGTGCGGTGCGTCCGGCGCGGGCCAATGAACGCGTACCTTTAGGGCCAGTTTTTTTCGGCCAATACGTCACGAGAAAAAAAGAATTATTCTCATTCACTAAGATATTTTCATTTATGATGTAGCCATAAACTACGGAACCCTAAACGGTTTTTGTTAGAAAATGGAAAAGTAACATAAAAAGCAAACATTAAGCCAATCTTGACACTCAAAGATTGTTATCGATTCTTTATTGCGCTGACTAAACCAAAATATTATTATATATTGTTATTATATATTGTTTTATTAAACTTACAAGGTGAAGAAGAAAATTACAGAACAAATTCACTGAAGCGATACGGTCATACGAACAAGATTGTTTTGTTAACTAGTGGCCCGCCCCGGCTTCGCTCGGATGTAATTTTTTTTCCAAATTTTCTTCCATAAGTACCTTCTCCTGACAATAACAAACACAACAAAAAAAGAATTAGCGAAATTGGTCCAGCCGTTCTCGAGTTTTGCGCTTAGCAACACATTAAAGATTGATTTTTATTATTTAGATTAAGTTTTAGCGCTGATATTTATATCATTTTCTTTATAAATTTGCGTTTATAAGGCAACAAACAACATTCTGATTTAGTCTAGTCGTGCACAAATAGAATCGTGATCATGAGAGAAAGCACACTAACACAAATATAGTTAAAAAAAATTGATGAAAAAGAGAAAAAATCTGAATAAAAGAATTCGAAAGAAAATATTTCCAAGCGTATATAATTTAGAGTACCCCAATTTAGAAGCTGTGTTGATCCACGTCAGCCACTCCGATCTGAGGATCAAAGAGAGCGAGTTTATTAACACCGAGCGTTTCCGAGTATTTCCGAAAGATCGTGCACAAAATATTCGTATACCAAAATTTTGTATCTTTTACAAGTCAATGGGAACCTTTATTTTTCATGATGTCTGCCTTCTACTATGGGGGATTATTACAGTCTTCAAGGGCGGACATTGGGCTACTCGAGCAGTTTGCCAATAGTCAAAATAAACGGACCGAGTCACAGTCAACAGCTTGATGCGGCCATTGTAAACCGTAGAAACTAAACTTAACAGACAGATGTGTTGCTGGGGAGTTTGTTGCGCCACTTCTTCTTCCCAGCAATAACACTAGGAAGTGGTGACGGGCGGGCGTTTTGGGGGACTATCTTTATGTTGAAATTTGACGTTCAAAAAGTGCTGGCACTCAGCCTAATTTGAATAAATGACTTTTAATTTTGATTTTGTAGCAGCAGTCGGTTACAACAGACTACTACATGGACAGGCGATGGGTTCGTCGCGGAGGCGGGGTGAAGAGCGCGGGCGGAGGGGCTCGGCGTGAGACCAGTCCAAAGTCTTTGTACGCCTGGCAACAGTGGGACCTGCTTGACCGCATGATGAAATTTCACCGTGCTGCTGACCCCCCGGAGCAGTCGCAATTGAGTGGTTCTGTAGCGACATCAATGCCGCCACATGAAAAACAAAAGTGAAATTAGTACGGCAACAGGAAGAACCTCAACTATCCTGTCAGCGATCCAACGAAATCCTGCATCACGCAAGCAAAGTTCTCCGTGCGATTTGAACATGTACAACAGTCCGAATATTAACTATCGCGCAGTTGACCACCAGACACAACAACCGTCTGGTCGGAGGATCCTCCCATTTCAATGGAGGTGTGCGGGACTTTACTCTCTGTTCCGCATACCTCTATAGTTCCACGTATATATTCAAAAAGAAGAGTGTAACTCAGTTTGCAGCACGATCATACAAAACTATTCCATGTCACACGACGCGTTGTGCACGCGAGCGCGTCTTGCGACTTGCCTGCCCGACTGGCGAGGCGGGGAGGGGTGACACACTATAGCTCGAATTCATTACGGTGCATCGCCACACAGCAATATTAACGCATCGTGAGGTCTTACTCTAAGTCGTATACCTGTACTTCCTGGTGTTGTTGGGTGACAGACAGGCGAGGTGCTTGAGCAGCGTGTGGCGCGCCGGCTCCGCGCATAGCTTGGACGGCGGCAGGTCCACGCAGAAGCTGTTGCGTGTGTCGCCCAGGAACGTGGTCTGGTAGTTCTCCATCTTCAGCTGCAGGAGCAGCACGTCTTCCAGGTCGGCCTCGCTGTGGAAACGAAGCGAAAAGTTTGTCTCAAACAAAAAAAACTAAGGTGGGCTGTCTAGAATCACGTACTTTGAATCCAGAGTCAAAGTTATAGTTCATCTAGCTTTCAATTTAAATCTCGGTCATTTTCAGCAAGAGGAATGTATCAATATTTCTATGTCTATTTTGCTGACAGATATTACGGGTGAGGCCACACGGTGCCTTGACGATGCGGTGCGGCGACGGAGCGGTGCCGCTGCGTCACCTCGACACTTACCGCGCGCAGCTGGGGACACGAGGCGGGGGAGGGCGCTGCGGCACAGCAGTGTTGGTAGTGTATCGAACGTAAATGACTGTGTGCTACAATTATTCAATAATTTTATTTTTTAGGGTGAGGAACGATAATATTGAATTATTATCCTTATATCTTTAGTGCACGAAAGACCTGCATATTGTAAAAAAACACACCCTACACCCGCGCCCGCACCGGTGTAAACAGCATTTCACTGCAGTGTCGCACAGTCCGCGTGGCACCCTATGCTTCGAATTAATTACGGTACGGCGCCACACTACACCGACAACGAATCATGTGGCTTCGCTCTTAGATAGATGGGTCCTACTCTATTGCCACAACGTGCAGCCCTATGTTTCCGGCATCCAACGGATCCTCCCAAGTCGTAGAAGTTATTGATTACAATTTAAATGCGTAACAAGTAAAATATGTTAACTTCAAATTAAATAAACCCACTCTATACCGAGTTGCCTAAAGAACAACGTTTTAAGTTCCAAAATAATTATACACTCATCAGAATTATTGTCCGTGTTGTATTCTTTTTCTTTCTTGTTGCCTACCAAAATGGATAAATGCTCACCAAATCTTGTTTTCCTGAAAAACAATGTTACTTCTGTTACTAGGAGAACTTGGATGCAAGCGCGAGCTAAGCGAGCTTGGGACTTGGGGCACCTCGACGACTCGGACAGGTTAGAAGGGGATGGCGGGGTTTAGTTAGCGAGCGGAGCGAGCGAATCTGACCCCACCTGGTTGTTTTTTTTTAAACCATAGACTTCGCCTTTTGGTGAGCATTTATCCATTCTGGCAGGTATTTCGAATTTTTTGGTAAGTAGTAAAATTGGTACTTTTCTGGTAGGCGTTTAAACACAAGCCAAAGTTATTCACTGAAAATAATCACAAATCCTCACCTCGCCGAGTACAGGAACTGCGCGAAGTGTATGTTAGAGACGCAGCCCGCCTTGTCCTCGCTGTCAGTGTACAGGTCAGTCTCGCGGTAGTACATGTACAGGAAGTCGTTGAGCTGCTTGGCGATGACGGCGCATCTGTCCTTGTCGCACATCTTCGCCGGCGGACCCTAAGAGCTCGAGAATTAATCGGTAAAATAGGGGAACGTTATAGGGGCTGTGCTAAGGGAAGGCTTGGATATAATAGTTTTTCAATTAAGGCGCCATCTCTATGAGCGAGAGAATCACACCGAGCTACCAAATTATTTTTTATTTTATTTTATTTATTTGGGACAAAAAACAGTTATACATTACAGCATTTGCAAAAGGGTATAGAATTTTTAGAAGAGTATCATCGCGGCGATGTCATCGCTAGTTAGAGATGTGTATTTAAGCTGCGCGGGATTGCAGGATTTTTTTGTGTTTTTATTTTTCTATTGACTCACACACTGTTTAATTAATGGTTCCAGTATTTATAAATATGTGAGTACCATTTACCCATATTTCTTTAGAAAATGAATAAGTTTACCTCTGCTGGTGATACTTTGTTCCTATAAGTAGCACACTCTGGGTGCATCGTCCTCACATAATACCAAATTTTTTTGTATAGGTATTTACCAAATTTTGTAAAATAATTTTTTGAAAAGAGTAACTATGGAGTTTCTTGTCCGTTCTTCTTCATAAGAATCTACCTTTCCGAATGGATAGCAGAGTCACTTTATTAATTTAATATTATTATTTTACTGAACTGTAAATGATGACGTTCAAAAGTGCCGTTTAATGGCCTAATTGAAATAAACGTTTTGACTTTGACTTTGATTGTTCGAAACAGTTACCGCGGCCCTGGAACGCAAAGGGCATTTGAAGGAACACAAGTAGGTTTGAGTCAATAAAAGCCTGACACTGAAGGCACGGCATGGCATGGCAAAGGATTTTTTTCGTGGACAAATAATTTTCGACCTCATTTCAATGAGTTGTGTTTCAATGTATAGCTGCCTATAGTTTCTATTAAGTTTGATGGCACGGCGGGTATATGGAAGTGATTATTTCGCCATGGAGATAACGCCTGTTAAACAAAGAATCCGTAGATCCAAAAACAAAATATTGTAATGAGGTTTGTAAACATGATGACATATCGGGTTTTAAAAAAAGATTAGATAAAATGGTGGAAATGTTGCTATGGACGTCAAATATTTAAATAATTATGACAATTCTATTTCACGATACCGCGAAATCGTGACGCTAAAGGCTAAGTGATTTGTTTGGGACTTCGCAAGCACTGATAACTTATATTTATTTAAATAAATTTAAAAAAAGAAGCGAGTCTTACAGTAGTCGCATAGGATGTGTGTAACATCTGCCGTCACACCTTGGTAAAAAGAGGAAACATTAATATTAAAAGTACCAACTGGCAGCCAACTCGACCACTGCGCGCGCTCATTGGGCAAATCAAATAGCGCGCGCTTCCTCGGCTTCCTGTTACACACTTCCGTCCCATTTCACGAAATCACTCCAACAGATTGCAGGAAAGCGAGAGGAAAGATGTTACATATCAAAAACTAAGAAAAACAACAGTGGAGCGTGCTAGAATCGGTTCCCACTGTGTTGTGTCAACAAATACATAGTTGTTCTATTTTAAGTGTAGTATCTTACATATTTAATATAAGTGAAACTGTAATCCGCCATTATTAATTACAACTTTTGGAGACGGAACACAAATTAAAAATGGACATCTATTTGCAAATGCCTTCAATTTCAAAACATACGCGCGCGTGCGTGAAATGCAATATTTGAAAAAGTTTTTTAACTATAAACTGTCACTTTACAATGGGAACTAACTCTAAAGGTGGGTACTGATCGATGTTACGAGGCGTAATGTCACATGTTACAAAGCGAGCATTCGTGCAGGAATATGTGCGTATGTGTTTTGTTTTACACGGATTTTAGGACACGGCGTATCATAACGTGCTCGCTGCAAATGTTAGAATACGGCCGAAACACCGGTCAGTAACCCGCTTTATAGGTTAGAAAAAGCTTTCAAACATACATTCGTATCGTCAAGCCAGGCCACTTGCCGGGTAGGCAGACATACAGCGGAGAAAGGAACACATTAGTACACGCGCACAGGTACAATACACACAATACATAAATACAATATTATTATTATTACTTTAAGCACACTTTAACAACACCAAACACCAACTAACAACCAACTGAATATTTACATTATAATAATTTAATTTTACTATTTAACAACAACATTAACATACAGGGTAAATGCCTGTTCAGATCTACGCGGTGTTCACTACCCAGAGCGGTACAATACATCGAAATGTATTGTATTTCGTTGGTTATTTTGTATGGAGTTACGAGCCTAGAGAGAAACCAGTATCGCCGTACCGCTTGCGGAATTTTTTCGAAAGAGTCACCGCGGCCCTGGAACGCAAAGGGCTTTAGGAGGAACACGGATGGGTTTTTGTCAGTAAGTCTGACACTCCCTTCCGCTCCAAGGTCATTTGATTTCCCATCCGTAAAAAACACCTTACCTCTCAGCAGAACCGTCTTTTGCCTATTGGAGGCCTTGGGCACGGAATAATGGGCATGACTTTGGCAGAGGGTGATGGCCGTCAGAGTCATCAGGGGATATCGCACGATCTCCTACGAGGCGGCTTGCGCACTGGCCGGATCTCCGCCGTGGGACCTGGAGGCGAAAGTGCACCTATGCAGTGACGCGAGGACGCGCGGGCGCGCGGCGAGCGACTGACGCAGCGACACTTGGAGTTGCGTCGGTCGCAGCTGCGCG